>JAGVVM010012804.1:0-16016 GCA_019149425.1 Psidium friedrichsthalianum
CCTCTCGGTTCCCCTCTCTTTCGGCCGCCGCGCGCCACCGTCCGCCGCCCGAGCCGCCGACCAGCCCCCGTCGTCGCTTCATCCTCCTCCGATGAGTCTTCTAGCCCGTCCCTCTCTTCATTTCGTGGCCATGGAAGTCCCTTGGAGCCGCCCAACCTCACCGTCTCTCTCTCTTCCTCTCGGCTCCGTCTGCCCGTGAAGACCGCCGGCCACCATCCGCCGTCCTTCGCGCGGCGCCACCGCCATCATCAGCCTTCAACCTCGGCCGGTGAGTCCCTTCTCTCCCTTCCTCTCCTTGTTGCCGTGGCCGTAGGCCTTAGAGCCGACCGTGACTCTCTCTCTTTTCCTCTCGGTTTCGCTCAGCCCGTCGTCCGCCCGTCGCCGTCCCGCCACCGTCCGGCCGCCTCCACCAGCCTCGTCCGCGTGTAGGTGAGCTCCCATGGTCCCTCACCTCTTAGTTTTCCGCGGCTAAAAGGCCATATGAACACCGGCCCGACTGATCTCTCTCTTGCTCTCTCGGACGCGTGTAGCCGCCGTCGTTGCCGTCGGCCTCCGCCCGTTCCGACGTCATCCAGCCGCCGTGTCCAGCCCTCTAGGTAAGCAACCCTCTAATCTTGACTTAGGCTAGTTTTATGCATGTGTGATTGGTGGTTTAATTGCTAACTAAGGTGATTAGTGAGTGTTATGTGGAATTAAGTCTAATGGGCTTTGGATGAGTTGTGTGGTGTGATGGGCCGACCGTGTGGGCCACTTGGAGAGAGAGATTGGGCCTTGAAACTAATCTAATGGGCTGGTAATAGTAATGTGAGCGTGTGGACTAATGGGCCTAAGGATTATGATGGGCTTGGGGTTCTAATTTTAAGCTATTTGGGCCTAAACAATTCTAATTGAACCCAAGGTTGTTAATGGGCCTTATAGGACGAAATTTACAATTGAATGGGCCCAAATGATGGTTTGGAACGTTAAAAGATGAGGCCCAATAATGTACATGGGCCTAGAATGACTAATTCTAATTGGGCCTAAAATAGGCTAATCGGGCTTAATTGGTTAACTTTAGAAAATGGGCTTGGGCCCTACACGAAATTAAATCTAATTGGGCCTTAAATTCATAATGGACTTAAGATTTAGCTAATGGGCCCAAAGTTTGGTCAATGGGCCTTAGAATCTAACTGGGCCTTACTTAATTTAATGAGCCCAACTTAATCTAATGGGCCTAACCCATTTCATTCAACCTTGAACCTTAATGGGCCCAACTTGACTAATGGGCTTAAAACTTCATAATGGGCCGACTTACCTTAGTGGACTCAATTACCCTTGGGCCTTGGACCGGGCTTAGGACCCACTGAACTGAACCCTCTAATTGGGCCCCGAACCAACTTTGCCTAACCCGACTTTAATCAAGGGGTTAATAAAACACTGAATCATTAGTCGTCGAAACATCGACTCCCAGGGGACTGATCCTAGGTGATATGGGCTTGACTAGAGAGATGACATGAATTTTACCGCTGAGCCTATCTGGCTGTGAAACTGCATGTGGGGTGCTAGTTCCCTCATAGTTGGATTGTTGAACATGTAATTCTTTGATGATCTATTGATATGCACTGTACTGTGTTTATGTGCCACTTCACGCATGCTCTATGTTTGATTGACTGATTGAATCATGTGGGCCCCCGCATTCGTCGAGAGCATGGTATGAGTCACCAGTGATGTGACGTGAGAATGTGCCCTGATGGGAAATGGAGAGAAAAGGGAGACCAACGTAAGGCGTTCGAGACGCAGTGTGGTAATTGCCGTGTGGCACAGAGAATGAGCCCTGATGGGATTTGGGGTGATAGGTGGCATGGTGAACTGAGACCCGTTATGGCCGATCGAGGCCTGAGTATGATCCATTGGGATCCGATATGGCCGGTTGAGGCCTGCAGCATTGCATATGCATCTGGCTCGACATCTCTTGTGCTGTCTGTTTGATATGAACTGTGTTGTGGTAATTGTACGTCTGTTAAGCCTGTTGAGATTTGGTACCTAGAGGGCTGAGAGTGTCTGTACCCTGGACCAAAACCATAGTCCACTGGATGGGACCGACCCCACTAGTATACGCTATCCTATGTTAGGATTAGTGGTGAGCTTATTGAGTTTCGACTCATGGGCGGTGGTTGCCCTTCTTTTACAGATCCAGGTCACCCATGATGGCTGCACCGCCGATGCTTTTTGGACTGCCAGTACAGATGGATACCGAGATTACCCTCCATTTTGATATGCACGCCACTCTGTGGCATAGGCATGTGACCACCGTGTTAGTAGATCAGGGTGGACCTTATCTTGTACCCCATAGATACGAGGCCTGGTTAGAGAGGGCCTGTATGGCTTCGAGGGACCCCAGAGAGACTCCCCGATTCCCATGGAGGACGACCCGATCCTGCTGCAGCCAGCCGAGTATGGTGGTGAGGTGATCGATCCCGACCCACTGCAGGAGTACCGTCCCCAGGACGTTCCGAGGTCGATGGTCACGAGGAGGGCGACGCCATGGATACAGATGAGGAGGATCCCGAGGAGGACCCCGAGGAGGATCCCGAGGAGGAGCTCGAGGTGGACTGAGTCCCGATGTTCTGGTCTAGTCTTTGAGAGCGCAGATAGCATGACCATTGATGAGGTTTTCTTTTGGGAGTCTGTATCTAACGCTCTATCTATATATATGATGTGTATTATCTTTTGTAAAAGTGTTCTCGTCCTTTCTCGCTACCCTACTATCTTATGCATGTATGCATGTGTAGAAGGCACGCTTCCGCAGGTTTAAATTGTTGTCATTTTGCGCTAGCGTCGCTTGGCCGCGATGAGTATCCGGGCCGTCGCTACTCGTAGGCCAGGCGTACGCAGGGATTCGACTAATGGTTATGAACAGGGGTGTCGCGGGCTCGATTGGGGCTCGGGGCGTGACAGATCACAGGTACCGTCTCTCTCTGTGGTCATACCGCATATGCCTTGTTTGATCCTGGTGCATCTCATTCGTTCATATCTGCACGTTTTGCTGCGTTGGCTGGAGTAGAAGCTAGACCATTGGATATGTATTGCATGTGGCCACCCCGTTGAAAGAGAGAGTAATTGTTATGTCAGGGTGTGAGGGGTGTGAGATAGCTTTGGGAAATAGAGTCGAGAAGATTGACCTAGCTGTCTGCCCATGTATGATTTTGACTTGATTGTTGGCATGGACTGGTTGGTTAGACATGGAGCAGTTATTGACTGCAGTAGGAGTATAATAAGGTTGAACCCAGTAAATGGGCCTGAGTATGAGTTTAAAGGAAATCGAGGTGGAACCTCAATTCCTTGGATTTCGGCACTAGAAGCAACCAAACTGATGGATCAGGGTTGCCTAGGATTCTTGGCATCTGTAATAGATTCGTCGGCTCAAGAGGTGAAGCTAGAGGAGGTGCCTGTAGTAAGAGAATACTCGATGTGTTTCCTCAAGAATTGCCTGGCTTGCCACCAGAGCGTGAAGTGGAGTTGTAATTGAGTTGGCACCTGGAACTGAGCCAATCTCAAAAGCACCGTATAGGATGGCACTATCTGAATTGAAAGAACTGAAAGTGCAGATGCAAGAGCTACTGGATAAAGGATTTATCCGCCCCAGTGCTTCACCATGGGGAGCTCCGGTGCTGTTCGTCAAGAAGAAGGATGGGTCACTTAGGCTGTGTATAGACTATCGACAGCTGAACCAAGTGACGATCAAGAACAAGTATCCCCTGCCACGGATCGACGACCTGTTTGATCAGCTACAAGGAGCGTGTGTGTTCTCCAAGATAGACCTAAGGACAGGCTATCACCAATTGAGGATTAAGAAAGAGGATGTTCCGAAGACTGCCTTTAGGACGAGATATGGGCATTATGAATTTACAGTCATGCCATTTGGGCTGACGAATGCCCCAGCAGCGTTTATGGATATGATGAATAGAGTGTTCAAGGAGTTTCTAGATCAGTTCGTGATAGTCTTCATCGACGACATCTTGGTGTACTCGAAGAATGCTGAAGACCACGAAGAACACTTGAGGATTGTTCTGCAGACCTTAAGGGAGCACTCACTGTATGCGAAGTTCAGTAAGTGTGAGTTCTGGCTGAGCAGAGTGGCGTTCCTTGGACACATTGTATCTGGAGAAGGGATATCAGTGGATCCAGCTAAGATCGAAGCTGTAGAGAAATGGCCAAGACCTACGACCGTGACTGAGGTGCGAAGTTTCCTTGGATTAGCTGGCTATTACCGACGCTTCGTGGAAAGGTTCTCCGCGATAGCCGCTCCGATGACAAGGCTGTTAAAGAAGGAGTCGAAGTTTGAATGGAATGCAAAGTGTGAAGAAAGTTTCCAGGAATTGAAGGATAGGTTGACTTCCGCGCCAGTATTAACCATCCCATCCGGACCGGAGGATTTGAGATTTACAGCGATGCTTCGCTAAGAGGTCTAGGATGTGTCTTGATGCAACATGGACGAGTAGTAGCGTATGCATCTCGACAGTGGAGGCCGCATGAGATGAATTATCCGACGCATGACTTGGAGCTGGCAGCCATAGTGTTCGCATTGAAGATTTGGAGGCATTATCTGGTGGGAGAAAAGTTCCAGATATACACAGATCACCAGAGCCTCAAGTATTTGTTTTCGCAGAAGGAGCTGAACATGAGACAACGTCGATGGATGGAGTTGTTAAAGGATTACGACTGTGATATTCTTTACCATCCAAGAAAGGCGAACAAGGTGGCGGATGCTCTGAGCAGAAAGTCGAGCATCGCGCATATGATGGTTAAGGAATGGACGTTGCTGGAGGAAATCAGAGACTCTGAGTTCAAGGTTGAGGTAGGAACCCCCTCGAGCTTAATGGCCACAGTGCAGATTGAACCCGAAATTCAATTGAGGGTTAAAGAGTTGCAGTCTACGGACCTAGATATTCAGAAGATTGTGACGATGGATGCAGAAGAGAGGAAAGGTGACTTCAAGGTGACTGAGGACGGAATATTGAAGTTTAGAGGACGTCTGTGTGTGCCAAACGACGAAGAGTTGAAGGAGAGAATTCTATCAGAGGCACACAGGAGTAATTACAGTATCCACCCTGGAAGCACGAAGATGTACCAGAACCTACGTCGGCACTACTGGTGGAATGGAATGAAGGTGGATGTAGCCAAACATGTGGCCAAGTGCTTGACGTGTCAGCAGGTGAAGGCGCAACATTGCAAGCCTGGAGGACTGTTGCAACCTTTGGAAATCCCAGAGTGGAAATGGGAACATATCACCATGGATTTCGTGACAGGACTGCCAAGAAGTCAGAGAGGGAATGACTCAATCTGGGTGATAGTGGACAGATTGACCAAGTCTGCGCATTTTATCGCAGTGCGAAAGGATTCCACATTGGAGAAGCTGGCTGACTATACGTGAGGCAGATTGTAAGATTGCATGGAGTGCCAGTAAGCATTGTATCAGACAGAGATCCTCGTTTCACAGCCACATTCTGGAAGAGTCTGCAAGGTGCTCTAGGAACAGAGTTAAGATTCAGTACGGCCTACCACCCTCAGACTGATGGACAGTCGGAAAGAACTATACAGACTCTGGAGGACATGCTGAGAGCATGTGTCATAGATTTCAAAGGTGGCTGGGAGGAGCAACTGCATTTAGTGGAATTCGCCTACAATAATAGCTACCAGCAGAGTATCAGATGGCACCGTTCGAAGCATTGTATGGAAGGGCCTGCAGGACGCCGATTTGTTGGGATGAAGTTGGCGAGAAAAGAATAACAGGCCCAGAATTGGTACAACAGTCAGTGGAGGCAGTCAAGGTGATTAGAGACAGATGAGGACCGCCCAGAGTAGGCAGAAGAGCTATGCCGACAAGAGACGTAAGCCATTGGAATTTCAAGTTGGGGATCATGTCTTTCTGAAGGTGTCGCCGATGCGAGGATTATCTCGGTTTGGCAAAGAAAGGGAAGCTGTGTGACAGTCTGAAAATTCGACCCAATAGTCAGACTTTCTAAATGAATGGAAACACTTCATAATACACTCTAGTCGACGCTCACTCAGGATTAGCTACCCTGAGCTGACCAACCGAAGGGGAAAGGCTATCTGGGAATTTTTCCCAATCAGCCGCCCGTTGGCCTGAGACTGAGACAGGGTCGGTATTTAGTGAAATTGACCACAAAATGAAATCTGACGATGGACAATCGAATTAATAAGATGAACACAATGAAGAGATGAAGTCGGTTTCGAAAATGTCGACTGAAGGTCAGACAGCCGGTGCACGTCGAGAAGCAAGGTGTGAATGGAAAATTACCGAAATGCCCCCGGTAAAGGCTCAGACCTTAGAATGAGACTAATTAGGATTTTTGAGAGTAGAATCGACAGACCGACACCAAACCCAGTCCAAAATTCGTTCGCGCTCGTGACCCGATCGGTGCATTTGGCACGCAAATCGAGGCAAGTCAAATCAGATGTCACATCAATCAATCAATCAAATCAATCGCGTCATAGCACAATTTCCAAGGTTGTCAATCAATCACATCAAGTATACATCAAATGTCTCATAACCCCATTACCTAACCCCACTATCTAATTTATTTGAATTCCACCTATTATAATCTATTCCCTCTCTCTCTCCTCATTCATAATTCGGCCACCCTCTCTCTCTTCTCTCCCTCACTCTCCCGATCGCTCTCTCTCTCCCTCACGGCTCTCGCCCGCCCGTCCGCGTGCGCCACCGTCCCCGTCGTCGTCGGCCGGCTGCCGCCGCCGCGGCGGCAGCCGGCCGACGACGACGGGGACGGTGGCGCACGCGGACGGGCGGGCGAGAGCCGTGAGGGAGAGAGAGAGCGATCGGGAGAGTGAGGGAGAGAAGAGAGAGAGGGTGGCCGAAATTATGAATGAGGAGAGAGAGAGGGAATAGATTATAATAGGTGGAATTCAAATAAATTAGATAGTGGGGTTAGGTAATGGGGTTATGAGACATTTGATGTATACTTGATGTGATTGATTGACAACCTTGGAAATTGTGCTATGACGCGATTGATTTGATTGATTGATTGATGTGACATCTGATTTGACTTGCCTCGATTTGCGTGCCAAATGCACCGATCGGGTCACGAGCGCGAACGAATTTTGGACTGGGTTTGGTGTCGGTCTGTCGATTCTACTCTCAAAAATCCTAATTGTCTCATTCTAAGGTCTGAGCCTTTACCGGGGGCATTTCGGTAATTTTCCATTCACACCTTGCTTCTCGACGTGCACCGGCTGTCTGACCTTCAGTCGACATTTTCGAAACCGACTCATCTCTTCATTGTGTTCATCTATTAATTCGATTGTCCATCGTCAGATTTCATTTTGTGGTCAATTTCACTAAATACCGACCCTGTCTCAGTCTCAGGCCAACGGGCGGCTGATTGGGAAAAATTCCCAGATAGCCTTTCCCCTTCGGTGGTCAGCTCAGGGTAGCTAATCCTGAGTGAGCGTCGACTAGAGTGTATTAATGAAGTGTTTCCATTCATTTAGAAAGTCTGACTATTGGGTCGAATTTTCAGACTGTCACACAGCTTCCCTTTCTTGCCAAACCGAGATAATCCTCGCATCGGCGACACCTTCAGAAAGACATGATCCCCAACTTGAAATTCCAATGGCTTACGTCTCTTGTCGGCATAGCTCTTCTGCCTACTCTGGGCGGTCCTCAATCTGTCTCTAATCACCTTGACTGCCTCCACTGACTGTTGTACCAATTCTGGGCCTGTTATTCTTTCTCGCCAACTTCATCCCAACAAATCGGCGTCCTGCAGGCCCTTCCATACAATGCTTCGAACGGTGCCATCTTGATACTCTGCTGGTAGCTATTATTGTAGGCGAATTCCACTAAATGCAGTTGCTCCTCCCAGCCACCTTTGAAATCTATGACACATGCTCTCAGCATGTCCTCCAGAGTCTGTATAGTTCTTTCCGACTGTCCATCAGTCTGAGGGTGGTAGGCCGTACTGAATCTTAACTCTGTTCCTAGAGCACCTTGCAGACTCTTCCAGAATGTGGCTGTGAAACGAGGATCTCTGTCTGATACAATGCTTACTGGCACTCCATGCAATCTTACAATCTGCCTCACGTATAGTTCAGCCAGCTTCTCCAATGTGGAATCCTTTCGCACTGCGATAAAATGCGCAGACTTGGTCAATCTGTCCACTATCACCCAGATTGAGTCATTCCCTCTCTGACTTCTTGGCAGTCCTGTCACGAAATCCATGGTGATATGTTCCCATTTCCACTCTGGGATTTCCAAAGGTTGCAACAGTCCTCCAGGCTTGCAATGTTGCGCCTTCACCTGCTGACACGTCAAGCACTTGGCCACATGTTTGCTACATCCACCTTCATTCCATTCCACCAGTAGTGCCGACGTAGGTTCTGGTACATCTTCGTGCTTCCAGGGTGGATACTGTAATTACTCCTGTGTGCCTCTGATAGAATTCTCTCCTTCAACTCTTCGTCGTTTGGCACACACAGACGTCCTCTAAACTTCAATATTCCGTCCTCAGTCACCTTGAAGTCACCTTTCCTCTCTTCTGCATCCATCGTCACAATCTTCTGAATCTAGGTCCGTAGACTGCAACTCTTTAACCCTCAATTGAATTTCGGGTTCAATCTGCACTGTGGCCATTAAGCTCGAGGGTTCCTACCTCAACCTTGAACTCAGAGTCTCTGATTTCCTCCAGCAACGTCCATTCCTTAACCATCATATGCGCGATGCTCGACTTTCTGCTCAGAGCATCCGCCACCTTGTTCGCCTTTCTTGGATGGTAAAGAATATCACAGTCGTAATCCTTTAACAACTCCATCCATCGACGTTGTCTCATGTTCAGCTCCTTCTGCGAAAACAAATACTTGAGGCTCTGGTGATCTGTGTATATCTGGAACTTTTCTCCCACCAGATAATGCCTCCAAATCTTCAATGCGAACACTATGGCTGCCAGCTCCAAGTCATGCGTCGGATAATTCATCTCATGCGGCCTCCACTGTCGAGATGCATACGCTACTACTCGTCCATGTTGCATCAAGACACATCCTAGACCTCTTAGCGAAGCATCGCTGTAAATCTCAAATCCTCCAGGTCCGGATGGGATGGTTAATACTGGCGCGGAAGTCAACCTATCCTTCAATTCCTGGAAACTTTCTTCACACTTTGCATTCCATTCAAACTTCGACTCCTTCTTTAACAGCCTTGTCATCGGAGCGGCTATCGCGGAGAACCTTTCCACGAAGCGTCGGTAATAGCCAGCTAATCCAAGGAAACTTCGCACCTCAGTCACGGTCGTAGGTCTTGGCCATTTCTCTACAGCTTCGATCTTAGCTGGATCCACTGATATCCCTTCTCCAGATACAATGTGTCCAAGGAACGCCACTCTGCTCAGCCAGAACTCACACTTACTGAACTTCGCATACAGTGAGTGCTCCCTTAAGGTCTGCAGAACAATCCTCAAGTGTTCTTCGTGGTCTTCAGCATTCTTCGAGTACACCAAGATGTCGTCGATGAAGACTATCACGAACTGATCTAGAAACTCCTTGAACACTCTATTCATCATATCCATAAACGCTGCTGGGGCATTCGTCAGCCCAAATGGCATGACTGTAAATTCATAATGCCCATATCTCGTCCTAAAGGCAGTCTTCGGAACATCCTCTTTCTTAATCCTCAATTGGTGATAGCCTGTCCTTAGGTCTATCTTGGAGAACACACACGCTCCTTGTAGCTGATCAAACAGGTCGTCGATCCGTGGCAGGGGATACTTGTTCTTGATCGTCACTTGGTTCAGCTGTCGATAGTCTATACACAGCCTAAGTGACCCATCCTTCTTCTTGACGAACAGCACCGGAGCTCCCCATGGTGAAGCACTGGGGCGGATAAATCCTTTATCCAGTAGCTCTTGCATCTGCACTTTCAGTTCTTTCAATTCAGATAGTGCCATCCTATACGGTGCTTTTGAGATTGGCTCAGTTCCAGGTGCCAACTCAATTACAAACTCCACTTCACGCTCTGGTGGCAAGCCAGGCAATTCTTGAGGAAACACATCGGAGTATTCTCTTACTACAGGCACCTCCTCTAGCTTCACCTCTTGAGCCGACGAATCTATTACAGATGCCAAGAATCCTAGGCAACCCTGATCCATCAGTTTGGTTGCTTCTAGTGCCGAAATCCAAGGAATTGAGGTTCCACCTCGATTTCCTTTAAACTCATACTCAGGCCCATTTACTGGGTTCAACCTTATTATACTCCTACTGCAGTCAATAACTGCTCCATGTCTAACCAACCAGTCCATGCCAACAATCAAGTCAAAATCATACATGGGCAGGACAGCTAGGTCAATCTTCTCGACTCTATTTCCCAAAGCTATCTCACACCCCTCACACCCTGACATAACAATTACTCTCTCTTTCAACGGGGTGGCCACATGCAATACAATATCCAATGGTCTAGCTTCTACTCCAGCCAACGCAGCAAAACGTGCAGATATGAACGAATGAGATGCACCAGGATCAAACAAGGCATATGCGGTATGACCACAGAGAGAGACGGTACCTGTGATCTGTCACGCCCCGAGCCCCAATCGAGCCCGCGACACCCCTGTTCATAACCATTAGTCGAATCCCTGCGTACGCCTGGCCTACGAGTAGCGACGGCCCAGGATACTCATCGCGGCCAAGCGACGCTAGCGCAAAATGACAACAATTTAAAACCTGCGGAAGCGTGCCTTCTACACATGCATACATGCATAAGATAGTAGGGTAGCGAGAAAGGACGAGAACACTTTTACAAAAGATAATACACATCATATATATAGATAGAGCGTTAGATACAGACTCCCAAAAGAAAACCTCATCAATGGTCATGCTATCTGCGCTCTCAAAAGACTAGACCAGAACATCGGGACTCAGTCCACCTCGAGCTCCTCCTCGGGATCCTCCTCGGGGTCCTCCTCGGGATCCTCCTCATCTGTATCCATGGCGTCGCCCTCCTCGTGACCATCGACCTCGGAACGTCCTGGGGACGGTAACTCCTGCAGTGGGTCGGGATCGATCACCTCACCACCATACTCGGCTGGCTGCAGCAGGATCGGGTCGTCCTCCATGGGAATCGGGGAGTCTCTCTGGGGTCCCTCGAAGCCATACAGGCCCTCTCTAAACCAGGCCTCGTATCTATGGGGTACAAGATAAGGTCCACCCTGATCTACTAACACGGTGGTCACATGCCTATGCCACAGAGTGGCGTGCATATCAAAATGGAGGGTAATCTCGGTATCCATCTGTACTGGCAGTCCAAAAAGCATCGGCGGTGCAGCCATCATGGGTGACCTGGATCTGTAAAAGAAGGGCAACCACCGCCCATGAGTCGAAACTCAATAAGCTCACCACTAATCCTAACATAGGATAGCGTATACTAGTGGGGTCGGTCCCATCCAGTGGACTATGGTTTTGGTCCAGGGTACAGACACTCTCAGCCCTCTAGGTACCAAATCTCAACAGGCTTAACAGACGTACAATTACCACAACACAGTTCATATCAAACAGACAGCACAAGAGATGTCGAGCCAGATGCCATATGCAATGCTGCAGGCCTCAACCGGCCATATCGGATCCCAATGGATCATACTCAGGCCTCGATCGGCCATAACGGGTCTCAGTTCACCATGCCCACCTATCACCCCAAATCCCATCAGGGCTCATTCTCTGTGCCACACGGCAATTACCACACTGCGTCTCGAACGCCTTACGTTGGTCTCCCTTTTCTCTCCATTTCCCATCAGGGCACATTCTCACGTCACATCACTGGTGACTCATACCATGCTCTCGACGAATGCGGGGGCCCACATGATTTCAATCAGTCAATCAAACATAGAGCATGCGTGAAGTGGCACATAAACACAGTACAGTGCATATCAATAGATCATCAAAGAATTACATGTTCAACAATCCAACTATGAGGGAACTAGCACCCACATGCAGTTTCACAGCCAGATAGGCTCAGCGGTAAAATTCATGTCATCTCTCTAGTCAAGCCCATATCACCTAGGATCAGTCCCCTGGGAGTCGATGTTCGACGACTAATGATTCAGTGTTTTATTAACCCCTTGATTAAAGTCGGGTTAGGCAAAGTTGGTTCGGGGCCCAATTAGAGGGTTCAAGTTCAAGTGGGTCCTAAGCCCGGTCCAAGGCCCAAGGGTAATTGAGTCCACTAAGGTAAGTCGGCCCATTATGAAGTTTTAAGCCCATTAGTCAAGTTGGGCCCATTAAGGTTCAAGGTTGAATGAAATGGGTTAGGCCCATTAGATTAAGTTGGGCTCATTAAATTAAGTAAGGCCCAGTTAGATTCTAAGGCCCATTGACCAAACTTTGGGCCCATTAGCTAAATCTTAAGTCCATTATGAATTTAAGGCCCAATTAGATTTAATTTCGTGTAGGGCCCAAGCCCATTTTCTAAAGTTAACCAATTAAGCCCGATTAGCCTATTTTAGGCCCAATTAGAATTAGTCATTCTAGGCCCATGTACATTATTGGGCCTCATCTTTTAACGTTCCAAACCATCATTTGGGCCCATTCAATTGTAAATTTCGTCCATATAAGGCCCATTAACAACCTTGGGTTCAATTAGAATTGTTTAGGCCCAAATAGCTTAAAATTAGAACCCCAAGCCCATCATAATCCTTAGGCCCATTAGTCCACACGCTCACATTACTATTACCAGCCCATTAGATTAGTTTCAAGGCCCAATCTCTCTCTCCAAGTGGCCCACACGGTCGGCCCATCACACCACACAACTCATCCAAAGCCCAATTAGACTTAATTCCACATAACACTCACTAATCACCTTAGTTAGCAATTAAACCAACCAATCACACATGCATAAAACTAGCCTAAGTCAAGATTAGAGGGTTGCTTACCTAGAGGGCTGGACACGGCGGCTGGATGACGTCGGAACGGGCGGAGGCCGACGGCAACGACGGCGGCTACACGCGTCCCGAGAGAGCAAGAGAGAGATCAGGTCGGGCCGGTGTTCATATGGCCTTTTAGCCGCGGAAAACTAAGAGGTGAGGGACCATGGGGAGCTCACCTACACGCGGACGAGGCTGGTGGAGGCGGCCGGACGGTGGCGGGACGGCGACGGGCGGACGACGGGCTGAGCGAAACCGAGAGGAAAAGAGAGAGAGTCACGGTCGGCTCTAAGGGCCTACGGCCACGGCAACAAGGAGAGGAAGGGAGAGAAGGGACTCACCGGCCGAGGTTGAAGGCTGATGATGGCGGTGGCGCCGCGCGAAGGACGGCGGATGGTGGCCGGCGGTCTTCACGGGCAGACGGAGCCGAGAGGAAGAGAGAGAGACGGTGAGGTTGGGCGGCTCCAAGGGACTTCCATGGCCACGAAATGAAGAGAGGGACGGGCTAGAAGACTCATCGGAGGAGGATGAAGCGACGACGGGGGCTGGTCGGCGGCTCGGGCGGCGGACGGTGGCGCGCGGCGGCCGAAAGAGCCAGGGAACCGAGAGGGAGAGAGAGCGATCGGGAGAGAGAAGAGGGAGTGGTGGCCGAAAGTTTTGAGGGAAGAGAGACAGAGAAATGGATTATAATCCATAAAATTTCAAATAAAATTAAGTAGTGGGGTGGTTAGAGGGGTAATAGTGTTAGGGATGTGATTTGTACATGACATGTTGATGGATTGATGTGCATGGGAACTTGTGCCATGATTTGATTGATTGGATTGACAAGACATTGATTGATTTGACAACTGATTTGACTTGCCTCGATTGGCGTGCCAAATGCACCGATCAGGTCCCGAGCGCGAACGGACTTGGACAGGATTTGGTGTCGGTCTATCGATTCTATTCTCAAAAATCTTAATTGGTCTCATTCTAAGGTCTGAGCATTTACCGGGGCATTTCGGTAATTTTCCATTCACGTCTTGCTTCTCGACGTGCACCGGCTGTCTGACCTTCAGACGACATTTCTGAAACTGACTTCATTTCTTCATTGTGTTCATCTTATTAATTCGATTTTCCATCGTCAGATTTCATTTTGTGGTCAATTTCACTAAATACCGACCCTGTCTCAGTCTCAAGCCAACGGGCGGCTGATTGGGTAGAATTCCCAGATAGCCTTTCCCCTTCGGTTGGTCAGCTCAGGGTAGCTAATCCTGAGTGAGCGTCGACTAGAGTGTATTAATGAAGTGTTTCCATTCATTTAGAAATTCTGACAATTGGGTCGAATTTTCAGACTGTCACATGATCACCCCTGGCGCATTCTCAGCATCCTTGCGCGCCACAGCATAGACTCGTCCCTGAGCAGGTGGACGGTTCAGAATCCTTGCGGAGCATTGGCCATCTGCGGCTGCTGCTGCGGTTGGAACTGGGGTCTTGGTCCATTCCTCGGGTAGTTCCTTTGAATGTGCCCCATCTGGCCACACCTAAAGCATCCTCCAGTCTTCTTCGGGCAAGGGCTGTTCCCATGCCTTCTGCCACAGTCACGGCAGTTCTGATTCCCAGTGAACGGCGGCTTTCCCAAGGTTCTCCTCGCAGGTGGGACGAACCTGCGGGTGTCCTTCATCGGCCTCTTGCCGAAATCTCTGAAGTTCCTTCCTGGCATGAACCGCGATCCAGATGCGGCAGCCTTCTCCTGTAGGTCTCGCTCTATAGCCAGGGCTCGTTCATAAATCTCGTTATAATCTCTCAGCCCAGTGGCGATTATCATACTTTTTAGCTCAGGCCTCAGTCCTTCCCTGAACCTTCTGGCCTTGTCCCACGGATCCTCTATCAGCCTTCGAGCAAACTTGACAGTCTGGCAAACTCGCCTTCATACTGGTCTACTGTCATGGACCCTTGGCGAAGTCTAATGAACTCCTCCATCTTCCTCTCCTCGGCTGCCTCGGAGAAGTATTTCCCATTGAATGCTGCGCAGAATGCAGCCCAGTTCGGCCTCATGCCATCAGGAAAGACTCGTCCTCTGGTGGCCTTCCACCAATCATCTGCGGTGCTCTGGAGCTGATAGGTCGCCAGTGAGACCTTCTCTTCATCTGTGCATCCAAGCACTGTGAATGCTTTCTCCAGCTGCTCGATCCATAAGGCAGCTACTTCAGGTCCTCTAGTGCCATCAAATTTCGAGGGTTGCAGCTTCAGAAAACTGTTCCACCATGTGATGGGTCTGACGTCCTCCATTACCATGCCCATTGCCCCCATGGGCTCCATTTGCAGCGGCCAAGGCGGCCTCAGCTGCTTGGGCAACGGTGGCAGCTCTTCAGCAGCTTGCCTACCCATCAGATTGCTGACTTCAGTTAGTACCCTCATCATCTCTTCTATCCTCGGGTCTCCTTCAGGTGCAGGAGCCCTTTAACTCGACGCTCCAGCACTGGGTCTTCGGCCCCCATTGCTCATCCTTTCTAGGTCTCACTCACACCTATACCAACGAAATTCCCATTCAAGAATTCGAAATTCTAGAATTAACAATCAAGCTTTCGCCTGCTGTCGCGTCTACTGACATGAATATGCATGAAAAGTTCGCTGCAGCTTTTAAATGCAATTGGATTCGGAAGACACCTAGACTCACCCTGACAATGCACAACCTAGGCCACTCCGTTCGCCACCTCAACTAGAAGCCTGTCAGGAGCCGCTCCTTGATCGGGTCTCTGCCCCGGCGACCACTCCCCGCCCTCCTCATTTCTTGGTGCGAACAGTTGTCCTAAGTTACCCACGGCCAGAGAGAATCCCACTCCACGTGTCCCATACCACGCTTCATTGCAGTTTTTAGACGTCCCGTCAGACCTGTCCCATACCAGGCTGACGGTTACCCAACCCAATAAAATATGATGCATGCACTTTTCAAACCACGACTCTTTATTTTTAAATCATCTTCATTTTAAACCATTTTTCCTTTAATGCAGAAATCGTGCAATGAATGATGGTCAGGCAGCGCGCAACAGCCGACTAGGCATCCAAACACATGCAGTACTTAGCAAATTAACCACTCAGCAATCAGCAATCAGC
>JAGVVM010012805.1:0-11277 GCA_019149425.1 Psidium friedrichsthalianum
CCCTCAATTACGGGTTGAATTTTTTCAAAATTTATTCATCCAAAATGAAGAGAAAATAAAATAAAATATTGACTATCTTCTGTATTTTTGTGGCCTTGAATGCTATTTTTTATTATTAATTTCAAGTATTTTTCTAATTTCTGAAAATATTAAAAATACAAAAAATAAGAAAATTATTTTTTTTATTTCAAAATTGGTTTCTCTAAGCTAGGCTGAGGCTCCCAAGTTGATTTTTTTAATTTTTTTAATTAATTTTTTTAATTATTTTTGAAAATAAAATGCAAAAAAATACTGAAAATATGGAAAATTATTTTTTGCTCAAAATTGATTCCCTAAGCTAAGTCAAGGTTTCCAAAGTTGATTTTTTTTAAAATTTTATGAATTTTTATGGATTTTCGATTAATTTTAAAAGAAATGTGATTAAAAATCGGTGTCAACACTCTCCCCTTACACCTCGGCTCAGGCTCGACCTCCATGGCCGTTCGGGTGTGTAGCCACGATCAGCCTTCGGTATAACCTAGACGAGTCCGTGTCCATTAGAGCTTAACTGAGGATGTTGGCGAATCCCTTGGCTATTTTCCTAGGCTCTTCCAGGGATAAAGCCGTAGGCCAACAGCATCCTGCCGAGCGCTAATGTGTAGCTAGATGGTGCGGGACTCCTCACTTTAGTCTTAGGGAGCGTATGGACAACAACCACCAAATCGAAGAGTGATAGCTCGGTTTTTCTTTTAGTTTGGGTCCCACATAGGGTACAACGCTCTTCTGATAAAGATGCCAGGTTCACCTCCCCGTGAACCGTTATCACCTTGTTTGCTAGGACGAATCGGACCTTTTGGTGTAAACTCGAAGGTACCGCACCGGCTATATGGATCTACGGCCTTCCAAGTAAGAAGCGAAAGTACTGGGAAGGTCCATGACTTAGAAGTCGACAGAGAACTTGACCGGCCCTATAACACATTGAGTTCATCTCTCCCACGATGGACTTCTTCATTCCATCGAAGCACGGATAGTTCAGTCTTGGAGGTGTGAATCAATTCTTCGCTCACACCCAAACTCTTAGTGTAGCCAAGGGGCATATGTTGAAGGCCGATTATTATCCATAAGTACGTGAGAGACTTGCTTGCCATGGCACCTTACTGATATGTACAGGGCCTTGTTATGGACCCATCCATCCATATGGAGATCCTTATTCGAGAAGGTAATCTGATCCTTCAAAAGGATCGTGCTAACAAAGCTTTCCAACTGTGTTTCATCGATCGTCTCGAGCACGTACACTTCATTAAGGCCCTCATTAGGGCATTCTTGTATTTCTCTGAATTCAGGAAAGATCAATAGCGAGATTTGGGCCGGCATCTTTCGAATTGCTCTATCACTTTGAACTCGCTTGTTTTGACGATGGTTAGCAATTTCTCAACTTCCTCCTTAGTCAATTCTCTCTCACCTCCATCTCTCCCTCTCTGGGTGCATAACACCTCCTCGACCTCATCACTACATTTATTTCGCCATCCCATATTCCTATGAACCGCTTTGGGTCGTACTCTTCCACGGGAGGGATCTTTATCACACCGGCCTGACATCCTCGCCTCTCCTTCCTAGCCATCATTCGCCTCCTCATTAGAGATGCTATTGTAAGTGGCTTGACTATGCAATCATCCACTCCTTCCCAATTATCAACCTGTCTAGTTCAATTACAAAAGGTTCTATAACCTCAATCATTCCAATAAGGTCATCCAAGTCTTCAGAATTGTACCCATATCTAGGTTCTACATGGGCGTCTTATCAGGTCTATAGAGGGTGACGTGTTGGGCCATCTCAAAGAACTAGCATATTAATCTTCAGCTTTTCATTGGTGAGTCTCCATTAAACTCTCTCGCCTACCTGCAGCAGGTGCGAGAACGAGTCGTAGGTGGCTACGGATATGTGTTGGAAGAACTCGTACGGGAGGGTTCTCAGAAAGTACCGATTATTTCCTCCTCAGTCAACGGGGGATTTATCTGCGAGGCACGCAATGTTCATCTATGTGCGTAAGCCTGAATCGCTCCTCAACTTCATTTGACCACTTGAAGGAGGTCAGCTCGGGTGGAGATACCTCTAACCTGGATCCGTACTCATTCATTCGTTCCTTCAACTTCCGACCACGATTGCCAATTCCCCAGTCACTCCTCTATTACAGTTAGTCTACTATCCTATTTTTGACCTTATGTACAACTATAGTGAAAGCGCGTCGCTCGTGACCCGCCCTCGTCTCGTTTCTCTTGACCGTGTAGCACTCCAACAACTTTTCGGAGGCGAAGTTCAACTTTCTCTCGATGTTATCAAGCGTTTTGCGACGCTTGATCCGCTTAATAGTCAGCCTTTTTCTCATTATCGCAACAAGGATGCTTTCATCAATTGTCTTAAATGAGTCTTTCTTGGAAGGGCCCTTCTTTAGCATCTCTTCTACTGTCGTTCATGGCCTCTCCACCCGTCGAGCACTATTTCCTCCAGCTTTTTCGAAGAAACGTGGTAGGATTGAATATAGAATCTGTAGTTGTAGCCTCCTCTATCCTGCCTCAAGGTATCTACGATCTCTCCTCTCTTGCAAGCTTCGGGACAAATCTCTTATTTGCATGGCGGGCCTTTGCTAGGTCTAAGCTCCTCTTCATCTAAACTCCTCCTCTCCGGCTATCATACCCACTACCTGGTGGTCCGGGAACGGGTTTTGCTGCACATTCAGTTCCATTTTATCGAACTGAAGGATGTGATTATCAATGAGGGTTTGGACCTTGAACTTCAGTGTGATAAAATTGTCAACATTATGGCCTTTTTCCTCCCATGTGGTAGAACACATGATTGGTTTAGATCATAACTAGAGAATCTCGAAAGATTCGCTCTCGGTGGCTCCTTGGCGACCAGCCTTCCTTCCAACAGCATTGGGAGTAGCTTGGATAGTGGCCTAGAGGGTGGAGTGAACTACTTGTGTTGACACTTGATTTTTGGCAAATTTTATTTTCAGAATTTTTTAAAAAATTTTTATAAAATTCATAAAATTAAAAAATAAACTTTGGGGACCTTGGCCTGGCCTAGGAACCAATTTTGAAAGAAAATAATTTTTCATATTTTTAGCATTTTTCTGTATTTTATTTTCAAAAATTCATAAAAAATAAATAAAAATGAGAAAATTGAAAAATCAACTTTGGGGACCTCAACCTAGCCTAGGAACCAATTTTGAGAAAAAAATAATTTTCTTTATTTTTTTATATTTTTATGCATTTTATTTTCAAAAATTCATAAAAAATTAATAAAAAGTGAGAAAATTTGCAAAATCAACTTGGAAGCCTTGCCAAGCCCAAGGAACCAATTTTGAGAAAAAAATAATTTTCCTCATTTTTGGCATTTTTAATATTTTTCAGAAATTAGGAAAATATGGAAAATTAATATAAAAAAATAGTATTTGAGGCCAGAAAATTACAAAAAATAGTCAATATTGTTAATTTAATTTTCCTTCATTTTGGATGAATAAATTTTGAAAATTCAATCTGGAATATAGTTTTATTTATTATTTCATTTTCTGTTTATTTAAATAATTTCTAGAAATTCTATTTTAGCTCTGTAATTTTCAAAATTGCATTTTTAGAGTCATGTCATCCTCCTCTATTTTTTCAAATTAAATCCAGTCCAAAAGTCCCCAGAATTGCCCGATTTTGCTAAAAGGACCAGAATGTAATTTTTGATTTTTCAAATTAGTCCCTAAAATCACTAAAAATGCAATTAAAATTTTCTAGGGACTAAATTGAAAATAGGGCGACGTCACCCCCTGATTTTGACCTCCTGAATCCATTGGTGGCAACAATTTTTGCAAAAAGGGCATTAAGACTTTGGTTTTTGCAAAATGGGTTCTTGGGTCGAACCCAAAAATTGGGGTTTTTACGCGAATACTGAAAAATGTTGGGGGAAACACCATTCTCAAATAAATTCGATGCCCCTGAGTCCAATTTTGAGGTCAATTTTGGGAAATGTGGGCTAATTTGGGATTAATTTCGGTTTTTGGTCGGTCGGGTCAACCGGGTCTAGTTGACCCGACCCGGTCAACCCGTTTGACCCGACTGAGTTAGAACCCATTCTGGTTCTTCTTCCTCGCGCGAAGGCATTCAAATCAAAGGGGAGATCCTAACTGGAAGATTTGAGATGGATTCCGAGAGGTTGGAGGTCGATTTGGGTGGAGATTTGAACCAAATCGGGAGGAGAAGATCTCGGGGATTACAGGAGCTGAAGTGGAGTTTAAAAGAAGGGGATTTTGGAGGTTTTGGGAGGAGGAAAAAAGGGAAACGGAGCACCCTCTGTTCTTCAGCCGAACGTACATAGGTGCTTCGAGAGATTTTTTCTAGGTGAGGCCGAGGTGAATTGACAGTTACCTGAGCTCTAGGAACACCCAACCAGGCCACAGAGTCAATCAACGCGTCGTTTGGCCATCAGACCAGGTAATCGTCGTTTGGCCATCAGACCAGGTAATCGTCGTGACCCGACTGAGTTAGAACCCATTCTGGTTCTTCTTCCTCGCGCGGAAGGCATTCAAAATCAAAGGGGAGATCCTAACTGGAAGATTTGAGATGGATTCCGAGAGGTTGGAGGTCGATTTGGGCGGAGATTTGAACCAAATCGGGAGAAGATCTCGGGGATTACAAGAGCTGAAGTGGAGTTTAAAAGAGGGGGATTTTGGAGTTTTGGGAGGAGGAAAAAAGGGAAACGGAGCACCCTCTGTTCTTCAGCCGAACGTACATAGGTGCTTCGAGAGATTTTTCTAGGTGAGCCGAGGTGAATTGACAGTTACCTGAGCTCTAGGAACACCCAACCAGGCCACAGAGTCAATCAACGCGTCGTTTGGCCATCAGACCAGGTAATCGTCGTGAACCATTCCAGCTTAGTCATAATGGCATAATCAATCTCGGCCATGTTTCTCTGAAATTTTCAATTCAGATTATTCCTAATATATTCCTGATTCTCCCCATACCTATCTCTTGCATTTCACTACACGAATCGTCGAGTCGATCCTGAAACCCTACCCCCTGGTTATGAGCTCTTTAGCTTGTTCGAGAAGCTGATAACCTTCCCCGATCACTAGGTAAGTTTCCTCAACCCCCCTGGTGTGCTTCTGGGTCGATTATTCTGGCTTGCTCGTGTATGTATTGGCTAGATTGAGTCATCGTCGGAGATTTGTTTCGGTGTGAGCCGATTCAGGTTGTTTAGATCGCTCTTTAGCTATAAGTCCGGCATATGTTGATTTGGACGTCATTTAGAGTCAATTGGTGTCAAAATGTTGGGTTTAGGCAGCTTTTGGACGTCGGGATGACCCTCCGGCGAGGCATTGACGACGGAACGCCGGCGCCGATCGTCTTCTCCGGCAAGGGGCTAGACTAGGTCAACTGAAGTTGACCTGGTCGTCGCCGACGTGACGCCAACGTGGCTCGCCACGTCGAACATCACGTCGGCCCGAGAATTTTGCATAATAGAATAGGAATCTGATCCAATGGTGAGGGATTAGCCACGTGCCATAATCTAGAATTTTCTGAAGATTATAAAAATTTTAGTTGATTTTTTTTAAAAAATCAAAACAAAAATAGATCAAACGATCGAGATAAAATTTGGAGTCAGATCTGAGCCGTTGATTCAGTAATTGGGATGGATGGTCTATATTTTGTCGAAAGTAGATTCGACGGTTGGTGATGGTCTCATGATTCGGTGGACGTGGTTAAGCCACATGGCGCATTCTCGCCACGAGATTGAAGTAGGAAGAATTTGAATAAAAATAGAATAGAAATTGAAAGAAATTCAAAAATTCAAAAAAGCCCAAAACTACGTCGTTTTTGCGTCGGGATTACGATAGTGGGTCTAAGGCTGGGTCTGGGTAGTGGGCCGAGTCAATACGGCCCGGTCCGTATAACAAAAAAAAAATAAAATATAAAAAACTCAGAAAATCAATAAAAATTAGAAAAATAGAAAATAACAAAAAATCTTGAAGCGACGCCGTTTTAATCTTAGGTGGTTCGGTCGGGTCTAGGTTCACAGGCCGGGTCAACCCGACCCGTCCGGAGAATAAAATAAAAATAATAAAATATATGTAATAAAAAATAAAAAGAATAAAAATATATAAAAATACATAAAAAATAGGAAAAATCATGAAAAAAATTCTAAAAATCTTTAAAAAATTAGGAAATTCAAAAAAAAAATCATAGAAATTCGTAAAATAAAAATAAAAAAATTAGCTAAAAAAAAAAACAAAAAAATTCATAGAAATTTAGAAAAAAATTGGAAATTTGTCAGAAAAGGTAGAAAATGTTTGGAAAAATAAAAAAAATTATGAATTCCAAAAAATATAGAAAATGTCCTAAAAAATAGGAAAATTCTTAGAAAAATTCCCAAAAAATTCAGAAAAATTCTAAAAAAAATTTCAAAAAATCCTAGAAAGTTCAAAAAAATTCCAAAAATTGTGAAAATTAGGGAAAAACCACATTCAACTGATTTGACCTAATTTCACATTTTGGCTTCCGAGCCTTCCGAGATGACCATTTTGCCCCTCTGGTCAATTTGACCCAAACTATTCCAAACCATCTCTGAACCCAATTGGCAGGTTTTTTAGGCTTTCCTAAGACCCCCTAGGCCCGCCTTAACTTGATTTGATGTGTGTTCTCTACATATTGATTCTTTGATTGCGCATTTATTTCCATGAGTGTGATGATAGGACAGATGATCCCATATTCATGAACCCCTTAGATTCTTAGAACCTACCTTACCCAATCTCGCCTGTATGAATTCCTTAGATTAGGAAATCACTCAACTTAGGTACCGAAAGGGCGTCATAGCAATATTGGCGTAACTAAGTCCCCAACCCAAATCTCTGATTTTCGTAGAATCAAACGATTCCTCCCGATCGCTCGATAGGGTTTCCAATCATACCCTCCAATAAATGATTGGTGGTGACTCCGATGGCATGCACACAGAGCACATGTCACCCAACCACACTAAGGTCGATCTCGATTTAAAATTTCCTGACGCGATTTAGTATAGGTCTGGGAGGGCCTGAGCTAAGCCCAGATCTCAAAATGGGCCTGGCAATCCATTAACTCCCTTGGGATCCGGAAATCTCGGAGGGTCGCGACACTTGGAGGCAGCTTCCTTTTCTGAGGTTAAGCTACTTTGACGTCGACCATGACAAGCTTCCTTGCGCCGTGGTGGAGTTGGAGAACTGCTTCGGCTGCGACAGATTAGGCACAAAAGCCACGTCGACGCTGGGCTCTCTCTCCTTCTTAGGCGACTACTGGCGTCTCGTTGCAATCTCATGGACCTTTCTCTCTCTCATAGCCCATTCAAGTCTTTCGGCAACTTTTATGAGGTGCACGAATGTCTGGCACCCAAAAGTGTTTAGTCTGTCAAAGTACTCATATAGGAGTGCCTTCAGGAACAGGTCAACGAGCTCGTCTTCAGGGATTGATGGCTTAACTTGCGTAGGCAAAGCCCACCGCCGCCACCTTTGAACATAGTTACGAATAACTTCATTTTTTTCCTTTTACCGTCCTCAGCAATTCTTCCCTAGTAGGGGCTGTCGCGGTGTTGAACTTATACTAGTGCAAGAAGTCCCTCGGTTAAATCTTCCCAACCGTCATAATCTTCTAGATCCAACTCAATGAACCATGCTAGACCAGCACTCGCCAGATTCTCTTGGAACGTGTTCATCAATAACGAAACATAATCAGAATAATGCGCCATCTTGCGAAAGTAGTACTTTAGATGAGCTAAAGGGCAACTGTCCTATTATACTTCCTGATGAACTCGAGCTCTTTGTAATCACCGGAACTTCCACTTTAGCGAAGGGGGATATCTTGTCGAATAGGCCATTTATATCCTTGGCTGCTGAGGCATTCTCAATTTCTGTGAGCCTCCTTGCACCCTCCTCTGCTTTGCTTGCAGGCTTTTCTTTCTTTTTAGGTATCAAGGTCGATGACCATGAGCGGCGATTCGGTGACGGCTGACATTCGGTACCTATTTGGTTCTTGGAATGTGCACTTCCCCTGAGACTTGAGCCACACCCGAAGGGTTGGATAACGACGAGTGAGTGGCTTGGCCGGATCAGCTGGCAGGTTAATCTTTGCCTGGGCTTCCATCATCATAGCTTCATTTCGGCCAACATCGTGGCCATGGTTGTCATCTGCGTCTCGAGGTTAACTACCTTGGAGCTCAATTCCTCGCGTTACATTATTGTCCTGAGACGGTTCTAATACGGCTGCGTTACGCTTTTGTGATCAATAGTTACCTAAAAAGAGAATTTATACAAATGAGTATGATGAATGAAAATGACGAGTCGGTCCATGACAACCCTCTAAACCCAAGAAATGGAGACAACATGATCAAAGATTAATTAGAACAATTCTAATTTCATCGGCTTTTATGAAAAAATTCGTATCAATTCTCATAGAATTCGAAAAGTGTCAAACTTTGCAAACTAATAATTAAGAAATGATGAACAACTTTCATTTTTTGAGATTGGAAGATTCCTCATAGATTAGTACAGTTTAATACGTCTTTCTAAAAATTTCCTCAGAAAACTGATTTGTCCGGTTTTTACTTTAAGGATAAATGGGTCATCAAAAAATGCGAATTGATGCTCAAAAATTTCCATTCCACTAATTAAAAGTCCATTCTACAACTTTCATGTTTTAATTTTTTTCAAAAAGAGCACGTTTTCTAGTGATAAACGGAGAAACAAAGTGAAGTCGGGAAAATTCTAGAACCCAGACAGTTTTTCTTTCACCTTAAATTCGATAATAAATGGAAAATGTATTGATTGATTCGAAAATTTTTTGAGTGATGAATTAGGGTCTTGTGAATGCTTTTTGTGAAGACTCTATGGGTCAATTAAAATCATCAAATTCAATAAATTATGCAATACTAGAAAGTCAAGTTTGAACAGTAATCTTTATTACAATGAAAGCTCATAAAATCACGAAAATGCAATTAAACATGGAATAAGAATCCTAAACATGGTAAATGAAGCTATTTTTCTGTTTTTTTGTGGCGACGCAATCTATAGAAGAACGGGCCTCCAACTCTTCCGAAGTCGTGCATTCTCCTTAGCCAAAGTCTCCATTTGTTTCTTCGTCTTTTGTGCCTTCTTTGCATAGGGTCTCGATCTCGGCTTGACGGGTGATTTTCACATCACCAACGGAAACTTTGGAAGCATGTGAGTTGATATCAAATGGTGCTTAATATACTGGCCTTCGCATGATAACATTTTCCTTTCCTTGACCTCCTCCTTGGGTAGTGATAGTGAGCAAGTTTTGAACTTGAGCCATGTTTGGTCAAGATGCTTGATCTCGATTCTATAATTCTTGGCTGCAATGAATTCAACTTGGAAAGTGTCTAGCCTTAAGTTGGTGGAATATCTTGTAAAACTCCATATTACTGTACCATACGAAGAGGATGATACCGCATCACGCCGGTAATACCCAAAAGAAGTATAGGCTCCCGCTCACCATCGTACAAACGAGCCTCAAAGACTTGAAACCATATAGCTTGCCATAGAGAAAACCTTGGGACTCAGATCTTTAAATAAATCAATCCACTCGGAATAAGATAATCTAGCAAATATTTTTTGGCAACTCTTGAAATTTTGCAGTTGGGTTTTCCTCTTGACTTAACCGTGAAATAGTCATTCTTAAGCCAAACTTAGCATAAAGTGAGAAAAACCGCATTTGCAAAGTCTGATCAGAGCATAAATGTTTTTTCCTGTTTTGCTTAAAACGAGTTAGGGATATAAAAGTCTAGGCTAGGATAGCATTAATAAAATTCATTCCACTACAAACTCGCCTGGCTATCCAAGCCACAGATGGACTAATAAAATCCTTTGTGAGCAGAAAGATCACAAGTTCGAAGAAAACTAGAATGAAGATTCCTGTTTTGTAAGTGTGAATTGCTTTCATACAAAAGTTCAATGAGGAATAAGAAAGGGTACGTATGACAGTTTTCTTTTAAAATTTTTCTTCATTTTATTTTCTCTAATTTTCAAAAGTCAGCAAAATGACAATTGGATCCATTTTCACACAAAGGCGAATTAAATCAATACTCAAAGATTTTCAATAGCAAGCTATACTCTTTCAAAGTCGGAGTGAGCTCGTGCTTACCTAGAATGAAAGTAGCGGTATATGGACACTAGAAATGTGTAAGTGCCTGTATGATCCCAGTTTGTAATTAGATGTCCAAAAGTGGCAACATATGACCCATACGGCTAAGGGCATAGTTCCGTGCATTAATGCTCAAATGCCTCCATATCTGCTTCAACTCAGCCTTCGAAATGCACACAAAACGGATATTGATGTGTCCCATTGTCTATAGATCATGCGCCACAATCCTAAGTGTCGTGGACCAACCCAACAGTAATATAAGACAAGATGAAGTTCAGAGTATACTTTACCGCGGATAGGAAATAAACAATCACATGTACATGCAAATAACTCGTGGATTAACCATATTCTAACTATCCTAAAGCTCACAAATTGAAGCGAAACTTACGGTAAGGCAGCAGTCTCGCGCACATAATCAAGATTAGTTGTGATCCCATGACGTAATTAGGATTAGCCGGACCTTTCCACTTCGACTGCTCCGAGTTAAAATATAACTCCGATTCAGTAATCTTACTGAGCCTGGGGCCTAACTTTTGAACTCATTTTTGAAAGAGGTTCGGATTGATTTGGACTAACTTTCAATGTGATCTCACGGTGAATGCTAAAACCAAATCACAATACCATCCTAAAAACTAATGGCCCTTCCGGGCGCAGGACGTGTGTAATGTAGTTCTAAAATAATTAATCATGCACAACAGTAAATTCAAAAAATTCTTTAAAAATGTGCAAAATTAAATAAATAACTTCCAACACCAATCTACAAAATAAGGGTTAGTCAAACACTCCATCCCTTATAACTCCATTCTGCAAAACCATTTAACACATAAAGATTATACTTCAATCAATTGCCAAATCAAATGAATTTTCATGAAATTTTTCTAGCCTAAATCCACAAGGTCCTTAAATTTTTTATTGAAAATTAAGAACAAATCCCCAGTGGAGTCGCTAAGTTGTCGCGACCTAAAAATTTGATCGGTAAGTGAAATTTCAGGTTAACATATTACTATGTAATTGACCTATAACCTACTTAGGTTCCTTTTCCATAATTCCTACCGAATCACACTTAGAGTTCTTTTCATGCAGTTTATCAGTTTAGAGTCGACAACTAATCGTTCTTGATAGG
>JAGVVM010012806.1:0-13138 GCA_019149425.1 Psidium friedrichsthalianum
TGTGGTTTGCGGGGACGTCATTGCTTTTACACATTCGCGAGGAGCATTTCGATTCTTGCATAAAGCAACCTCATTAAACATTTTATATCCTCTATACTATTCGCCATTTACAAAAGAGAAAGAACCTTTTTTTTTTTTTTCTCTCGAGCAGCCTTAGTACGGTGTTAAGGTGAGAAGAGGCCATGGATTCTATTCCTTGCGCACGGCCTCCCGTTCGTTTGCATCAGTTGCCTTCCTTCAGCTTATGCCGTTCGAGGAAAGGAAAGCCACTTGGTTCATCCACATATACCATCTCGTGATCTCGAATGGTCCTCCTGCATGAGCTATGTAATGATTTGCTAAATGATCTGAAACCCTATCATTTAAGCTAGATTCAGTTTCCATTAGAAGGATTACGGATGGACAGATAAAAGCCGACCCGAAGTCATCCAATGGGGATCTAGGGAGGTTTGCTCATCAGCCATTAAACGAAAGGTGGGTCAAAAATGATTGGACGGTGAGGGCTAGGGCTACGTGTACAATTGCAGAAAATGATGCGACCGCCCATCATCCCATCAGCAATTCACTGTTTCCGTCTTCATATGTCCAAAGGGATTCTTGTTCTTTGGGTGTACTTTAAGAATGATGGTAAGTGGTGGGTACGGTACAAAAATTATAAAAATCTTACCCCTTTAGGGAAGTGGGCACTTGTTTAAAGATGATCAAGACTTTCCCTTTTTGGAGTGGGGGATGATGGGAATGCTTTGGCAATTGGCATACAATGTTCCGTTCCATGAGCACAAAAACCTTTTTTCCCCTTTCAACCGTCAACCCAATACTAAAGGAGCAATTACAGAGCATCGAGCATCAACTATTATGAGCATCTTCAAGCCCCCCATCTAAAAAGAAAGAAAGGAATTTTCATTTAATATGCACCTTGGTAATTAACACGGATCATTATTGATGTGTATCTTTGTAATTTTAATATATGAAATTAAAATCAAGTGACGGCAATCGCCATTGCAAACCTCATACGCCCGTTTTGAAATCTCGACCTCATATCGGCTGTGCATCCTCAGCTAAGGGGAGCTCAAGAATTCGGTCATCAGAAAGCCACGACCTCCATTATATTGTGCCACACGACCTTTGTGCTGTGCAGCTACATAGACACACACAGTGACATACATATACAGAGGGTGTGTGTTTTGATTGTGTGTGCTTTGGATGGCAAGACAGCAACTCAGATATCACTTCAATGGCAACGGCTCAAGCATTGCGACGGTGGTAATGGGTCAGGCATTGTAAAGGCGGCAACTTTCGCCAGTATATGAGATATACACAGGCACGCACATTTATAGGTGACACATTATCTAGATGAACAGTGTTTTTTTTCTTTTTCCAAAGAAGTCACATATCCGTTTCCAAATATTTTGCTATAGATGTTCAGAACAATCTCTGTGTATATCAAATCAAAGCACTGACTAGAAATTCAAGAGTTGAAAATTTTTTCTTTCCTCCTCCTCCTCCCTTCTTTTCTCTTTCCTGAGAAAAATGTGTAGACGCATGTTGAGACCCTATCTTGATAGGATTGGATGCCACTTTCGGCAAAAGCAAGTGACACAGATGATGATGCTCGTGTGTCTACATGTTTCTGGCAGTCCCAAGTGTCGGTCCAGGGGGATTCACAAGCTTGTTGGCTGCCACCCAACCGTCAGTTCGATCTGGGTGATTCAAATTGGCCGGATAGTATAAGCTAGATGGTCCCTCCAATAATTTGGCAGGGTGTTGGGAAACTTAATTCTCATGGACCAGGGTCTCTTAAGATCTGTCTTTTTCAATTCTTCTTTTTCGGTAAAAGGACACCAGAAGTAATAAAATTTGTGTACGGTGCTCACTTTAATGCCAAAAGTTTTCGTCGATTCTAAAATGCCAAATCGAAAAAAAAATGATCACTTAAGTGTCAAATTAAAAAAATTTCAGCCAAATTGATTACGTGTCATTTATAATGAAAATTTTAATATGATGTGGCATATTTTTAAAAGTTTGGGTCCACGCGGACTTCTAAATTTAACAATAAGCTAAAAACTAAATTTTTTTTAAGAATACAAACTTGATACGAATTTTATTTAAAATATTCTCCACCTTTTTTAATTTATCCTATTTGTATATTTAACTTAAATATTCTCTTTGAATTTTTATTTTTAATAAAATTAAGTTTGTATTTTTTTTTTTAACTTTTAGTTTTTTTTCTATTATTGACTGGACCTTCAGAAAGCCACGTTAGCTTCAAATATTAACAAAAAAAAATGCCACATCCAGCGAAACAGATCAGAGTTAGCACTTAAGTAATCGATTAAAAAAGTTGGCACTTAAATGAGTCGAAAAAAAAAGTTTTCACACTAAAGGAATTGTTGTACACATGTTTTAACACTTCGATGTCCTTTGCCGTTCTTTCTCCCTTCATTTTTGCAATTCTTTTAGCTTCTCTTATGATGTCGAATGTCCCAGTCTCTGAGAACATCGACAAAGCCCTCTATCTTCACTAGAGCCGCATAATCAACAGGAGAAGAGTCCTTTGAATCCGAACCTGAAACAAATTTGCATCTGGTTAGGGTTTTTTTCGTCTGGTTTTGTCGTCTGTGTAGTTATAAACGGGTCGGATCCACCATTAAGTGTCGGTTTGTTTCCTGACAAGCTACATGTTCGATCCAACTGTAATGTCCAAGAAGCTCATATTCCCCGTATGCGAACTCTCTCTCCTTCTTCGTTGAGCAGAAGGTGGACAGGATCATAGGTTAAAACAAACTGCTAACGAAACTGTCCAGAGACACCTGATCATATAACCCCTCCTCTTGTTCATGAGAACCGAGATCATGGAGAGGACCATCCTAAACGGCATCGGTTGTTGTTCCTATGATCGTGCATTGAGGCCTTGATTTTCGCGAAACCTTACACGCATGAACTCAAGTTTGTGCCCTCCACTGCTTAATGATGACTGTTTTCTCAAATTCCATAGAAAAGACTGGTGATTGTTTTCTCGAAATCCATACTTTCCGGTAAATCGCCCGAATTAGGAAACTCACGGAATGTTGTGGGTGCGCCTTCTCTTATGGACACTCGTTATACTTTATTAGATATACTTTGAAAAAAAAAAATTACTATCTGAAGCAAGCGACCTCATCAGAATGCGTAATTCTCTGGAGAATTCAACATCCGGAGCAACAACACAAAAAGGACGAATATCCGTAATTCTTTCATTCTCCTCTGGAAAAAACGATTCTTTCCTAAAGATTGGGCTTTCGTAAAGATTCCTAAAAATACTAAATGGGCACAGCTCCACAATCTTATGAGCTTTTGTGATGGGGGGTTGTTTTTGGGGACCATCCTTCTTTCCTTGAGCTGTGCCCTCGTTCAAATTTGTTTATATTAATCGTTGAAAATCTCCATAATTGAGGATGGTCCCTCCTCACCTCCTTCGTATCGCCCTCCCTCTGAGAAAACAGATATCTTTGGTCATCTGTATTTTATGGGGAAAAGGGGGAAATTCATCTGCATAAGCTCATGGCCACTTGTAAGCAACTTATGGCAGAAGAGAGAGAGAGAGGAGAGAGAGAGAGAGAGAGAGAGAGAGAGAGAGAGAGAGAGAATGGAATAGTTTTAATGTGGCCAAGAGGGCCACAATGGCCCCATTAGTGACGCATTGACTGAGATGATAGAGGCCTGATATGCCAATTCAAAGCAAAACCCAATTGAATTTGAATGGTTTGTATCAGAATCCCCTTCTGCTCTCTTTTGACCTTTTGCAATAGATCACGCGTGCTCCTGGAGGTGCGCAGAGAGAGAGAGAGAGAGAGAGAGAGAGAGAGATCTTTTCATTATGTCCAAGTTCTGTGATCCATAATTGACCGAGATTAGTGGGCATGCAGGCATATATTCTCGTAGCTTTCTCCTTATTTCGTTTTCTTTTTTGTTTCTAAAGTATGATCCCCCATCATTCATGTTTGATACAAGTCCCAAGCAATCCTATCCAACTGCTACAACACGGTCGAAGAAACCGTTGAGAAATTTAACGGTCAAACCGAAGAAATAAAATTAACTTTGAGATGCGAATTGACTTTCTTTAAGAATAATTTATCACGCAATTTTGTTAATGGTTACCAACAAAAGTTTTCGAGGATACACCAAAACCTCAGAATAAGAATATCATATAGCAATTATAATATTTTTCCAAGAACTCTTAACAGAAAACAATTGGAAACAATGACTGTATTTCTTTTTTTTGAAAAGAAACAAAAATAAAAGTTTTTAAATGAGTGAGTATTGATTAGAATCGTTGAATAAATAATAGCGAAACCTTTGTGAACAAACATGTTATTTAGAAAAGAATACAAAAAAAAAATGTAAATTCACACACAACCCTTCAAGTCTAAAAAGTTGCTAATTATGACACACTTCTTCATGTTCGAAAACTATCATGTGTGAAACTGCTTCGTGGAGCGATCGCATAAGGTGCGCCTAATAATCATGCACCCGCACATGGGTAAAATAGGGTCCGGCCTACTTACTTTATTGTCTTCATTTGACAGACTAGAAAAGCATGTCACTAATATATTGGCCAACTCATCCCTCGTCTTTTCTACGTGAGATAAGAAGGAATGCACCATTTTGTTTGTTTTACAATTACCCCTCAACAGAAATGTCATGTCCAGTTATGGCAGAACAAATCCATTGCAGGCTATATAGCACAAGGAATAAAATCGAGTTTGTGTGTGTATAAATATTTGATGTGATGGCTATACGATTTTGTGTAATAGGCGGAAGCTCCACGGTTTTTAGAGACGGAAAGAAAAAAAAATAAAAACAAAGCTCCATATGTTTCGCGGAAAACAAATATTTGGAAAATTTGTATCACTTGAAATAATTTATTAATGAAAAAACAATTATCGACAATAATTCATGTCTACAAATTTATGACAATGAAAATATTTTTGGTTTACTCATTTTTGTAATCGATAAAAGTGGTCATTCTGAAAAAATTATTTTCCAATCATTCGTTTCCCACAAAACAAACTGGCTTCTACATTTTCAAGAATTGTCAATTCTACCATGTCTACATTAATTCTAAAACCGCTACTACACAAAAATTTTTGGCCAAATACCTAAAAAAACCTTCAACTTTAGTGTTTGTGACAATTATATTCAAAAAAAAAATTTTGTCTCATAAAAAATTCTTCCATTTTACTTTTTCCTAATTCTATCAGCCTAATACAAAAAAAAACTTAACTTTAGCATATATGTCCCAATTATATCCATTTTTTTTTGTCTCATAAAAAATCTTTAACTTTTACTTTTTTTCTAATTCTATCATTGTTAGCCTTCTGTCCATAACCATCATTAATTAATCTCATGTGGCATTTTCGCATCGTTAATGAATTACACTTTAGCAAAGTTGACATGAAAAAAACCCTGAACTTCTCTTCTGTCGTTTGCTTTCCCTACATATTGCTAGGAGACGGTGAGTTTCGTATTCTTCTTTAGCACTCAACTGCCCAAAGAATGGCTAGACATGGAGATATTTGGATGATGAACAATCTAAAATCTTGTCATCCTTGAAACCTACTATTTCTAAATTTCAAAGATTCATTGGTAAGTTTGGCGAGAAAATTTGAACCACATAGGATTAACTAACGATGATAAAAGTAAAAGTTTGATGTTTTTTATGAGACAAAAAAAAGTTTCGGATATAATTAGGATAGCTGCTAAAGTTGATGATTTTTTTGGGTATTAAACCGGTAGAATTGGGACAAAAGTAAAAGCTCGGGATTTTTTATGAGACAAAAAATTTTTTGGATATAATTGTCACAAAATGCGAAAGTTGGAATTTTTTTGGGTATTAAGCCCAATTTTTTGTACAAATGTATTTGAAAAGGCTCATTTTTCTTGCGTTCTCTTATCCCACATTGCTTAGAAAGCTGTACATGGCTCACTCTTGTTGTTCGATTCGCTTTACAAGTTTGGTAAGAGACGAAGATGCTTCGCATGGGTTTTGGGAAATATTTTGAACAAAATCATCTTAGTGTAAATTCACTTTACACTCGCCAAATATCTATTATGCCCTATTTTACTACATATGTAAATGTTGACTAGTATTCGTCATCGTCGACTAATTCGTCTTTATAATTTGACTTGATTGCTTTCTCAACATACTTTAAGCAATCATGTCGTATCGCCTAAAAAGAAGTCATTTCAATTGTTACATTACAAAGTAGATTTATGTTTAACGATACACATGTACAACAAAATTTATTCTCCATAATAAAGTCACGTTTAATAATATTCACAATTCATAGAGATTTAGTATATTCTTGATTCTTCCAATAATTGTGTTGCACATAATAGTGTCAATTTTTTCTAGTATACTACTTGTAGAGACGAAGTTTATCAACTTTGTACGTATTAGAATTATTTTTATGATTTTGTTCTCTGGATGAGTTTTAGAGAATTGGAATGCGTTTGGTAACTACACAAAAATTTTTATTCCTGAAAATAATTTCTCTTCCCAATTTTTGTTATTAAAGTCAAATAAAGATTCAATATAATTATCTTTATTTGACTTAATAACAAAATTTGGGAAGAGAAATTATTTTCAGGAATAAAAATTTTGTGTAGTTACCAACGCATTCCAATTCTCTAAAACTCATCCAGAGAACAAAATCATAAAATAATTCTAACACGTACAAAGTTGAATAACTTCGTCTCTACAAGTAGTATACTAGAAAAAATTGACACTATTATGTGCAACACAATTATTGGAAGAATCAAGAATATACTAAATCTCTATGAATTGTGAATATTATTAAACATGACTTTATTATGGAGAATAAATTTTGTTGTACATGTGTATCGTAAACATAAATCTACTTTGTAATGTAACAATTGAAATGATTTCTTTTTAGGCGATACGACATGATTGCTTAAAGTATGTTGAGAAAGCAATCAAGTCAAATTATAAAGACGAATTAGTCGACGACGAATACTAGTCAACATTTACATATGTAGTAAATAGGGCATAATAGATATTTGGCGAGTGTAAAGTGAATTTACACTTAAGATGATTTTGTTCAAAATATTTCCCAAACCCATGCGAAGCATCTTCGTCTCTTACCAAACTTGTAAAGCGAATCGAACAACAAAGTGAGCCATGTACAGCTTTCTAAGCAATGTGGGTATAGAGAACGCAAGAAAAATGAGCCTTTTCAAATACATTTGTACAAAAAATTGGGCTTAATACCCAAAAAAATTCCAACTTTCGCATTTGTGACAATTATATCCAAAAAATTTTTTGTCTCATAAAAAATCCCGAGCTTTTACTTTTGTCCCAATTCTACCGTTTTAATACCCAAAAAAATCATCAACTTTAGCAGCTATCCTAATTATATCCGAAACTTTTTTTTGTCTCATAAAAAACATCAAACTTTTACTTTTATCATCGTTAGTTAATCCTATGTGGTTCAAATTTTCTCGCCAAACTTACCAATGAATCTTTGAAATTTAGAAATAGTAGGTTTCAAGGAGACAAGATTTTAGATTGTTCATCCAAATATCTCCATGTCTAGCCATTCTTTGGGCAGTTGAGTGCTAAGAGAATACGAAACTCACCGTCTCCTAGCAATATGTAGGGAAAGCAAACGACAGAAGAGAAGTTCAGGGGTTTTTTTCATGTCAACTTTGCTAAAGTGTAATTCATTAACGATGCGAAAATGCCACATGAGATTAATTAATGATGGTTATGGACAGAAGGCTAACAATGATAGAATTAGAACAAAGTAAAAGTTAAAAGATTTTTTATGAGACAAAAAAAAATGGATATAATTGGGACATATGCTAAAGTTAAGTTTTTTTTTGTATTAGGCTGATAGAATTAGGAAAAAGTAAAAATTGAAGATTTTTTATGAGACAAATTTTTTTTTTGAATATAATTGTCACAAACACTAAAGTTGAAGGGTTTTTTAGGTATTTGGCCCAAAAATTTTTGTGTAGTAGCGGTTTAGAATTAATGTAGACATGGTAGAATTGACAATTCTTGAAAATGTAGAAGCCAGTTTGTTTTGTGGGAAACGAATGATTTGGAAAATAATTTTTTCAGAATGACCACTTTTATCGATTACAAAAATGAGTAAACCAAAAATATTTTCATTGTCATAAATTTGTAGACATGAATTATTGTCGATAATTGTTTTTTCATTAATAAATTATTTCAAGTGATACAAATTTTCCAAATAATTTGTTTTCCGCGAAACATATGGAGCTTTGTTTTTATTTTTTTTTCTTTCCGTCTCTAAAAACCGTGGAGCTTCCGCCTATTACACAAAATCGTATAGCCATCACATCAAATATTTATACACACACAAACTCGATTTTATTCCTTGTGCTTATATAGCCTGCAATGGATTTGTTCTGCCATAACTGGACATGACTTTCTGTTGAGGGGTAATTGTAAAACAAACAAAATGGTGCATTCCTTCTTATCTCACGTAGAAAAGACGAGGGAGTGTTGGCCAATATATTAGTGACATGCTTTTCTAGTCTGTCAAATGAAGACAATAAAGTAAGTAGGCCGGACCCTATTATACCCATGTGCGGGTGCATGATTATTAGGCGCACCTTATGCGATCGCTCCACGAAGCAGTTTCACACATGATAGTTTTCGAACATGAAAAGTGTGTCATAATTAGCAACTTTTTAGACTTGAAGGGTTGTGTGTGAATTTACATTTTTTTTTTTTGTATTCTTCTTTCTAAATAACATGTTTGTTCACAAAGGTTTCGCTATTATTTATTCAACGATTCTAATCAATACTCACTCATTTAAAAACTTTTATTTTTGTTTCTTTTCAAAAAAAAGAAATACAGTCATTGTTTCCAATTGTTTTCTGTTAAGAGTTCTTGGAAAAATATTATAATTGCTATATGATATTCTTATTCTGAGGTTTTGGTGTATCCTCGAAAACTTTTGTTGGTAACCATTAACAAAATTGCGTGATAAATTATTCTTAAAGAAAGTCAATTCGCATCTCAAAGTTTAATTTTATTTCTTCCGGTTTGACCGTTAAATTTCTCAACGGTTTCTTCGACCGTGTTGTAGCAGTTGGATAGGATTGCTTGGGACTTGTATCAAACATGAATGATGGGGGATCATACTTTAGAAAAAAAAAAGAAAACGAAATAAGGAGAAAGCTACGAGAATATATGCCTGCATGCCCACTAATCTCGGTCAATTATGGATCACAGAACTTGGACATAATGAAAAGATCTCTCTCTTCTCTCTCTCTCTCTCTCTCTCTCTCTCTGCGCACCTCCAGGAGCACGCGTGATCTATTGCAAAAGGTCAAAAGAGAGCAGAAGGGGATTCTGATACAAACCATTCAAATTCAATTGGGTTTTGCTTTGAATTGGCATATCAGGCCTCTATCATCTCAGTCAATGCGTCACTAATGGGGCCATTGTGGCCCTCTTGGCCACATTAAAACTATTCCATTCTCTCTCTCTCTCTCTCTCTCTCTCTCTCTCTCTCTCTCTCTCTCTCTCTTCTGCCATAAGTTGCTTACAAGTGGCCATGAGCTTATGCAGATGAATTTCCCCCTTTTCCCCATAAAATACAGATGACCAAAGATATCTGTTTTCTCAGAGGGAGGGCGATACGAAGGAGGTGAGGAGGGACCATCCTCAATTATGGAGATTTTCAACGATTAATATAACAAATTTGAACGAGGGCACAGCTCAAGGAAAGAAGGATGGTCCCAAAAACAACCCCCCATCACAAAAGCTCATAAGATTGTGGAGCTGTGCCCATTTAGTATTTTTAGGAATCTTTACGAAAGCCCAATCTTTAGGAAAGAATCGTTTTTTTCCAGAGGAGATGAAAGAATTACGGATATTCGTCCTTTTTGTGTTGTTGCTCCGGATGTTGAATTCTCCAGAGAATTACGCATTCTGATGAGGTCGCTTGCTTCAGATAGTAATTTTTTTTTTTCAAAGTATATCTAATAAAGTATAACGAGTGTCCATAAGAGAAGGCGCACCCACAACATTCCGTGAGTTTTCCTAATTCGGGCGATTTACCGGAAAGTATGGATTTCGAGAAAACAATCACCAGTCTTTTCTATGGAATTTGAGAAAACAGTCATCATTAAGCAGTGGAGGGCACAAACTTGAGTTCATGCGTGTAAGGTTTCGCGAAAATCAAGGCCTCAATGCACGATCATAGGAACAACAACCGATGCCGTTTAGGATGGTCCTCTCCATGATCTCGGTTCTCATGAACAAGAGGAGGGGTTATATGATCAGGTGTCTGGACAGTTTCGTTAGCAGTTTGTTTTAACCTATGATCCTGTCCACCTTCTGCTCAACGAAGAAGGGAGAGAGTTCGCATACGGGGAATATGAGCTTCTTGGACATTACAGTTGGATCGAACATGTAGCTTGTCAGGAAACAAACCGACACTTAATGGTGGATCCGACCCGTTTATAACTACACAGACGACAAAACCAGACGAAAAAAACCCTAACCAGATGCAAATTTGTTTCAGGTTCGGATTCAAAGGACTCTTCTCCTGTTGATTATGCGGCTCTAGTGAAGATAGAGGGCTTTGTCGATGTTCTCAGAGACTGGGACATTCGACATCATAAGAGAAGCTAAAAGAATTGCAAAAATGAAGGGAGAAAGAACGGCAAAGGACATCGAAGTGTTAAAACATGTGTACAACAATTCCTTTAGTGTGAAAACTTTTTTTTTTCGACTCATTTAAGTGCCAACTTTTTTTAATCGATTACTTAAGTGCTAACTCTGATCTGTTTCGCTGGATGTGGCATTTTTTTTTGTTAATATTTGAAGCTAACGTGGCTTTCTGAAGGTCCAGTCAATAATAGAAAAAAACTAAAAGTTAAAAAAAATACAAACTTAATTTTATTAAAATAAAAATTCAAAGAGAATATTTAAGTTAAATATACAAATAGGATAAATTAAAAAAGGTGGAGAATAATTTAAAATAAAATTCGTATCAAGTTTGTATTCTTAAAAAAATTTAGTTTTTAGCTTATTGTTAAATTTAGAAGTCCGCGTGGACCCAAACTTTTAAAAATATGCCCATCATATTAAAATTTTCATTATAAATGACACGTAATCAATTTGGCTGAAATTTTTTTAATTTGACACTTAAGTGATCATTTTTTTTTTTCGATTTGGCATTTTAGAATCGACGAAAACTTTTGGCATTAAAGTGAGCACCGTACACAAATTTTATTACTTCTGGTGTCCTTTTACCGAAAAGAGAGAAGAATTGAAAAAGACAGATCTTAAGAGACCCTGGTCCATGAGAATTAAGTTTCCCAACACCCTGCCAAATTATTGGAGGGACCATCTAGCTTATACTATCCGGCCAATTTGAATCACCCAGATCGAACTGACGGTTGGGTGGCAGCCAACAAGCTTGTGAATCCCCCTGGACCGACACTTGGGACTGCCAGAAACATGTAGACACACCGAGCATCATCATCTGTGTCACTTGCTTTTGCCGAAAGTGGCATCCAATCCTATCAAGATAGGGTCTCAACATGCGTCTACACATTTTTCTCAGGAAAGAGAAAAGAAGGGAGGAGGAGGAGGAAAGAAAAAATTTTCAACTCTTGAATTTCTAGTCAGTGCTTTGATTTGATATACACAGAGATTGTTCTGAACATCTATAGCAAAATATTTGGAAACGGATATGTGACTTCTTTGGGAAAAAGAAAAAAACACTGTTCATCTAGATAATGTGTCACCTATAAATGTGCGTGCCTGTGTGTATATCTCATATACTTTGCGAAAGTTGCCGCCTTTACAATGCCTGACCCATTACCACCGTCGCAATGCTTGAGCCGTTGCCATTGAAGTGATATCTGAGTTGCTGTCTTGCCATCCAAAGCACACACAATCAAAACACACACCCTCTGTATATGTATGTCACTGTGTGTGTCTATGTAGCTGCACAGCACAAAGGTCGTGTGGCACAATATAATGGAGGTCGTGGCTTTCTGATGACCGAATTCTTGAGCTCCCCTTAGCTGAGGATGCACAGCCGATATGAGGTCGAGATTTCAAAACGGGCGTATGAGGTTTGCAATGGCGATTGCCGTCACTTGATTTTAATTTCATATATTAAAATTACAAAGATACACATCAATAATGATCCGTGTTAATTACCAAGGTGCATATTAAATGAAAATTCCTTTCTTTCTTTTTAGATGGGGGGCTTGAAGATGCTCATAATAGTTGATGCTCGATGCTCTGTAATTGCTCCTTTAGTATTGGGTTTGACGGTTGAAAGGGGAAAAAAGGTTTTTGTGCTCATGGAACGGAACATTGTATGCCATTGCCAAAGCATTCCCATCATCCCCCACTCCAAAAAGGGAAAGTCTTGATCATCTTTAAACAAGTGCCCACTTCCCTAAAGGGGTAAGATTTTTATAATTTTGGTACCGTACCCACCACTTACCATCATTCTTAAAGTACACCCAAAAACAAGAATCCCTTTGGACATATGAAGACGGAAACAGTGAATTGCTGATGGATGATGGGCGGTCGCATCATTTTCTGCAATTGTACACGTAGCCCTAGCCCTCACCGTCCAATCATTTTTGACCCACCTTTCGTTTAATGGCTGATGAGCAAACCTCCCTAGATCCCCATTGGATGACTTCGGGTCGGCTTTTATCATGTCCATCCGTAATCCTTCTAATTGGAAACTGAATCTAGCTTAAATATAGGGTTTCAGATCATTTAGCAAATCATTACATAGCTCATGCAGGAGGACCATTCGAGATCACGAGATGGTATATGTGGATGAACCAAGTGGCTTTCCTTTCCTCGAACGGCATAAGCTGAAGGAAGGCAACTGATGCAAACGAACGGGAGGCCGTGCGCAAGGAATAGAATCCATGGCCTCTTCTCACCTTAACACCGTACTAAGGCTGCTCGAGAGAAAAAAAAAAAAAAGGTTCTTTCTCTTTTGTAAATGGCGAATAGTATAGAGGATATAAAATGTTTAATGAGGTTGCTTTATGCAAGAATCGAAATCTCCTCGCGAATGTGTAAAAGCAATGACGTCCCACCCGCAAAACTCC
>JAGVVM010012807.1:0-14276 GCA_019149425.1 Psidium friedrichsthalianum
AATGGTGATCGGGCTGGCACTTCTAAGCCCACCCTTCCACACTGGATAATAAGGAACGTTGAACAGTTAGTAAAATAATAGAAGAAGAGCCCACATTGTATATATATATTATATATATTATATATTTACTTAATTTTTGGATCTTTTCAGAAAGGCCTTTTACTGTACTCGACGATATCAGAACATCGACCCAACACACGTGCGCTCTTACTATATTTTAACCTCTAGTTTACAAACATGACACCATTATACCGAGAAGGGGCAATGAAGCACAACGTTTGGAACAAAACTTATTCTCCATGGCACATTATCAACGAGTTATTCTAAGTGTCACGTGCAGATCCTTCGGTCCCTGAACTCAAAACGCCCGATCAAAAATGGATCCCTCGTCCAGTTCTACGATATTCACTCACCGTTCGGCCCTAGTTTGGTCGAAACTAGCTCAAGCCACTGCTCTCTCAGTGAACCAATCAAGAGAGTCGGGTGAAGACGAGCGGGCTGACCTGTGTTGCTGTCTGACAGAGGCTTGGGTGCTGTGGGTCGAAGGTGCCTGACTGTGACGGGAAATATATGACACATACGTTTGTCTTGCTCACCTTTTCGTTCTAGTTCTTCTTGTCCATTTTACAGTGTTTACCTCAGGTTCGAGATATGACAAGATTTCCCGGAGCAAGATCAAGCCACCATGAAAAAATTGGCAGGGCCTTCGTCGTGATGCCACAGAGGTTCACTCAGCTCGATAATGACGCTTGACAAATATCAGACGTAGATGAGTCACAATGTTGGTGTGGCTGTATTGTGGACATTGACCGCATCTAGTGATCTCTTCCGACAAAGCTATATGTTTACAATCCTGGCACCGATGACCGCTTGCTCAGAAGGACATTTGGATGAATGGATGGAAGGCCCTGGTCATGGAAGCAGCAAGAATTGCTCTTAGCGCAGCTACCAAATCTTGTTTCTTTGTGGCTCCTCTCAAGATGCTTGTTGAGTTCTAAAAGGATCCGGTTCTCGAGTGGAGTTTGCCGGTACAGAAGAGCACCCCTCTCACGGCTTCGCTCCGAGCCATAGATGACGTGTTCAATTGCGATGGAGCAAGCGTCGGGCTTGCTAATATTGCGATGGAGGGAAAGTCGGTCAGCAACCCGACTAACAGAACAAAGTCGTTGTCGGCTTCGTGGCCAATAGGTTGCTCATAAACGTCAGGGTTTAACGCAATGTAGTTAAACTTCAACTTCGTCGAGCTCAGCGATCAGTGTTTGTATGGTCACCAGCGAGGACGAATTGTGTGATGAAGATCCTCGTGAGGAACTCCCCTCCCCGTCAGTCCAACGTCCTTTCACCCGCATCGAGATGGTCAGTGCATCATCTATATGATGTTCTGATTTGCTGATATGATATGAGGGAAGAGGAACGTTCAATTGAATCACTCTGGTAGACCCCCAGATTGCTTGCATTGCAGCTTACGTTCATGTTGGGTTCTAGCAACAGCGATCTATGCTCATATCTCTCTCGAATATCCTAGGGGACCGTTCAAATCAAAAGCCTCCCACTGCTCTGAATCTCCTCTTCTGGGACATGTTATCCTAGCTGCTTTCAGTGCAAAGTATGTGCGATAATGTCCCCACCCTTCAACGTCTATACATACAGCCATGGTTACAAAAAGGAAAACAAAAGCAAAGGAAAAGACAACAGGGGAAAAAAAAAACAGAAAGAAGGAGAAAAAAACAGACGCAGAGGGTAAGTAAGAAAGAAAAATGAACAAACAAATAACAAAAAAATGTAAATAGTTAATTCAAAAACTAACGAAATACAAAACATAAGAAGAAACACGTTTATTAAAAAAAAAAAAAAATTAAGAAAAAAATGACAGAGGAGTATTTATCCCGGTAGCTTATCTTCTCATAAAGATACCGTTTTCACTAGAAGGATGTCAGCTCCTTCGATTCATCTCACGCGTCATATGTAAGCTTCTCTATATTTACTGATTCCCTTTAGTCCCTTCTTCGTCTCCAACCACACGGTTTGAGTCTGGCTCGGAAACGTCTACCATAAATACTCCATTAACTTCGGTGTTTGTACGGACAGATTACATGGTGAAAGCCTTCGCAATACAGGTGCTCTTGATGATCTATAAAATACACTCATCCACATGTCGCTAGGATTACAATCTGCCACCAGCTCGTGCTTGGAGACAGCTTGTTTCGCATATCTGGTGCACTGTTCGTCTTCTTGCCATCTTCCTCTGACAATACCCTCATGATCCACTCATGGTATGGGTCTAGTTACTCAAGCACTTTCTCACTTGAACCTTAGCGAATATGTGATAATTCCCTCATATTAGCAATTTCCCGAAGGGATTTTTCTCTCGCCATTCTTACTTCTGGAAGACTCGCAGCTCATGCCCCCCCTTTTTTTTTAGTTTCTTCGTGCATGAGCCGTGAAATTGCGCCCCCCTTTTTTTTTTTTCAATGTGCCCTCCTTCCTCTCTCTGCCAGAGAGAGTCCAGGGGTCCTTTTTTTTTTGTCATTCAGCGCCCCCCCCCCCCCCCCCCCCAAGCGCATGCTTCAAGCTCTCCATCATCATTCTCTCACTATCACCGAAAAGTCCTTGCCATAGTGGAGCACTCCCCTTTTTTGCTTCATGATAAAAAATGGCCTCCCCCTTTCTATCGTATCTCTATTCCTTGTTTTCTTTTTTTGGTCCCTTTCGCTACTCTTTTGTCCTGATCAAAATAGCCTCCGTAATGCAGACGTCCACTTCGGATTTGGCCCATTAGGGTTCCCACTCATTGGGCTCTCCCGTGAAAGCCAAAAGGAGAAACTTTCTTATATGGCAGACATGAAACAACACCCCAAAAGAAGTAGGATCCGACCAAAATTTTTTATCATCATCATTTTCCCGGTCACGCCCAAAGGAATGGCCATAATTCTTCAGGGTCAAAAAGGAGCATGGCACCATGATGGCAAGTTTTCAGAAACTTGCTAACTCTTTCAGATTCTAGTAAACGGGTTTCGTATAAGCTAATTATTGCCAATAAAATATCAGTCAATCATTCCAACTGTATCGCATGCTGGTCCAAGATCACCTCTCTCCCTAATCATTTCTCCAAGTAAGAAGAGCTAGCAGCCAGCAAAGCATCAGATGAGGATTACACTTCAACTGCCAATCTGGAACATACAGACCATAATATAGAGCCACGTATATCACCAACAGAAAAATTGCAAGAGACCAATGTGAATAATAACACTTTACGAAATGCCATTGCTGCCATGTCCTTTGTGAAAGCCAAGTTTTATAGAGCTGTGACAATGTAGCCAATGGAGATTTTATGTGAAATCCCAAACCACCGTATTCTTTCAATGTCAACTCCGTATGTCAGGAAAGTATCCCATGCAAGCAACCACCTTGAAGAACGACACCCACAAGAAAAAGTTTCGCTGCCTGTATGGTGGACGTACATGCAACCTTTTTCAAACATGCACGACCACTCGCAGTCAAAATTCTTACATCCCTCGAAACTTTGATGCACTGCGTGATCCAATTCAGTGATTTTGATTCGTTTCATCCTCCACCTACTGCAGTTCTAAAACTTCAGCAAGATGGTGTATCTAGATGTGGACATTCAGGTGTATGAAACATCGACCATCTGCTTGACCCGGAAGACGGCTACTTCTACGCCATCATGGACTGCTTCTGCGACGAGACATGGAGCCACTCTCCGCAGTACTTGGTCGGGTACTACCAGCAGTGCCCCGAGAAGGTTGCCTAGCCTGTCGAGATGGGCTTGCCACCCGCCTTGTACTCCAACGCCGGCATGTTCGTGTTCGAGTCGAGCCGCTTGACTTACGAGAGCCTTCTCGACACTCCGAGGATCACCCCTCCCACGCCCTTTGCGGAGCAGGTGATTAACTCGAATCGATAATCCGACTAGGATATGACTTTAGGGCACAGTGACAGAACTAGAGATGAGCATACTTTGAATGTTTATCGCCCTCCAATTTAGCAACGAATATATCTTTTTTCTCACTTTCTTTTTCAGCAATTCTTCATGTACATGGCAGGACATCTTGAACATGTTCTTCCAGAAAACTTACAAGCCCATCCCTCCAACATACAACTTGGTTCTGGCCAGACCATTCGATGGCATGAACCTATCTTGAATTACCAAGCCAGTTACAGATCAAATCATATTCTCCAGCATAGACTAGCAGTTCAACTCCATCCTCGAGAAGAGTGAGAATTTCCACTTCTAGATTCCTCATTCAGTCCATCAGCATGGCTTGATAAACAGTTGGGCCACACAATACAAAATCTATCTCCCCAACTCCAAGTGCATCCCTGATAGGTTTCTAGTTCAAGAACTTTTCCATGTTGGAGAAGTCATAGCGTAGGTCCCTTCACACTTCTTTCTGACGTCATGATAGTTGGTGTCCCCAGCCAGTGCCATAATACTGCTGAATATAGTATTGCAAACAAATTATGAGGGCATGTAAGAGATCGTACCATCAATACCACTGAAAAATTTGGACTATTAGGGGATAATGTCACGACTCCAGAAATGCAAATATCGAAAATTACAAGGTTAAAATGAATTTTCTATAATTAAATTTTTTTTCAATTAATCTGAAAACGAGATTAACAAAGTAATTCCCGATTCCAAATTAATTTTTGCAGATTTCCTTTGGCCAAAATGAAGAGAAAATTAAAAGAAAAATACTGACTATTTATTCATATTTTTGTAGCCTCAAATGCTATTTTTTTTTCTAATTTTTAAATATTTTTGTATTTTTTTGAAAAATATTAAAAATATGAAAAATATGAAAAATTATTATTTGTTCAAAAATGGTTGCCTAGGCTTGGCCAAGGCTTCCAAAGTTGATTTTATAATTTTCTCATTTTTTTCTTGATTTTCTATGAATTTTTAAAAATAAAATGCAAGAAAATACTGAAAATATGAAAATTTATTTTTTGGTCAAAATTGGTTCCCAAGGCTTGGCCAAAGTCTCCAAAGTTGATGTTTTTAATTTTATGAATTTTTATGGATTTTCTATTAATTTTTGAAAATAAAAATGCCAAAAAATATTGAAAATATGTAAAATCATTTTTTGGTCAAAATTGGTTCCCTAGGCTTGGCCAAGGTCCCCAAAGTTGATTTTTTAATTTTATAAATTTTTATGGATTTTTTTATTAATTTTAAAAGAGAAAAAATAACTAAAAATCCTTACCAAAATTCTTTTTTTCCCTTACAAAAAAAATGATTAAAAATCAAGTGTCAACAAGACTTCATATAGAATTGCATGTTTATGTTTTAATTAATTTACATGTAACTCGGTTAATTAAATTGAGCCTTAGTTTAATTTGTATACTAGTTTGATTAATTTGCACGTCATCTAGTTTAGTTTTTCATTTAAATCATGACATTGCATCATTTAGAATAGACTCATGTATTCATCTAATCAAATCAAAAAACAAAAATAAAAATAATTTTGTGTGGTGCATGCTCCTTTGATTATATTGATTTTTGGATGTTCAATTAATTGATTATACACTCATGTGATAACCTTTGTTAGTGTCTTAGATTAAAATCAATTAATATTACCCGACAAAAAAATTTCATGAAATAAACTGATACTGAAAGGAAGTTAGAGTAATCTAGCGTAATCAAGTTTCCAGACTTAGGATCTTTGGTTCAAAGAAGTAATTTATTTCTCCTGCTAATTTACTTAAGTTTCTAATCGACTCACCAAAAAATGATTAGTGGCGACTCCAAATTTAAAATACATTGCACGTTAATTATTTGAACTATAAGTTGCGATTTGTTATGGGCTTGGGAGAGTTTAGTTAGGTTAATTAGATAATTAACATGATAATTCATTAACATAAAATTTTCGAATTTTATGTCATGACAAAAGCTATTTGACCTTTTTATTGAGGGGCAGGTATCACATTTGGCCTCAAAGAATTCATTGGTGGCGACTTGAATCTGCTTATTTAAGTTTACGATTGTGTCTAGAACTTGTAGTTTACCTAAACTTAGGATTTGAGAAGTTCCTAAGAATCGAGGTGCTGCCAGCTAGCGATCCTCAGATTGCAGGATTCGAAGTACTAGGGAGATGACATGGCAATATATACTTGTGGCATGACATGAAACATACGCATGCGATATGAAAATACCATGACTTGTCCATTTGTACTTGCAACATGACATGACGATTTATACTTGCAGCATGACATAGCATACACGGATGCGACACTAAGATGATGGCCAACATGGCAACACATCCATGCAGCGTAACATGGCAAATATAGATCATGACATGACCGTATAAACTTTGTAACATTACATGAAAAATCAAACAAAAAAAACATGTTGATGAAATTTACACGACATGACAATATTCATATGTTTTACATGACGAATCAAATTTAAAATATAATAATTGGATGACATGACATCACAATATTCGAATACGACATGACATAGAAAATCAAAAACATAATGAACAAACATATGGGGTTGCCATTTACACTATTTTTTTTTTATCGCATTTACACTATATGAGGAGTCTAATCTGTTCAATTTGGGGCTTTACTCAGACATGGAAACATTTTCCTTTCGGCCAGGACACAATAGAATCATAAAAAGGAGTGTATTTTATAGCAGCATTTCAATATATCTACCACCTTTTTTTTGGTCGAACAGTATATCTATCACCTTATATCCCCTCAAATTGCACGTTCTTTTCATAGTATTACCAAGAACAACATGCATTGTACCCCATATTCAGTAAGATCGTCATAATTCTTTGAATTCATTAGCATCACGACTTAATTTCATATTCTATGATTGAGAAGAGAGTGATTTGATTGACTAATGAACTTAAATCGTTGGACAATAGAGAAAATTGTTTGTGAGAGAGTCATGAGATAATCTTATTATTATGTCATCTAAAAAATTACTAAAGTGTCAGGTTAAACGTGGCTATAAATGATAAAGATTTACTTTAAAATATAGAGAGATTATAAGGTCTTTAATTTTTCACATGCTAAACTTTTTGACCACATATGTCGGACTTGACTATCTTTCTATTATGTGATTGAATGTCTATCCAACAGACTCACTGGAGCCCGTTCATGACTGGTCGAGTCTGGGTATGAAGTGGGTTCTTCTAAGCACTTCAATTCCTTCTTGGGCTTGGTCTACTCTGATGGCCCATCTAGGTTTTGCTAAGTATATATATAACTTACTTTATCAGTACATTTCCAAACATTCGGGCTATAGAAATTAATCTGACTAGTGGAAAATTTTAAATAATGGTGTTACACTCTAGAAAAAACATTTATTACACCCATGGATCTGGCAAAAATATATAGGATTTATCATACGCGTTAGACCGATGCTATCATGCACAATGATCAAGTCTCCATTTTTTCTTAATTTGTTTCCTTATCTAAAAAATCAAAAAATTATTTATCAATTAGAAAAAAAATTACACTTAATAATATCCCCAATCATGGCATGTAATTAATATTTTTTTTTAGTGTAACACTGTTATTTAAAATTTTCCCCTAGTCAGATTAATTTCTATAACCAGGACGTTTGAAAACGTACTGAAATAAAGTAAGTTAAACAATCAAAATTGTCTTCTTTCATTTTGAATAACATTAGAATTGAAAATTTCGATGCATTTTTCATGAACACTATATTGCTCAAAATAAAAATCTTAAGTAACCTTACATATAAAATCGATGACATAATAATAATGGATATCATTTCTATATAGACGACGTGCTTCATATAAATGATATTTATTGTTATTTTGGGTCAATATTATTTTAATGTTATTAAAATGTAAATGATGTAGCAACAAGACAGGTAAAATTTTTCAATATGGCTAGTCATATGAGTACCCTATTATTGACACTTGATTTTTAATAAATTTTTTTAAAACAAATTAATAGAAAATCAATAAAAATTCATAAAATTAAAAAATCAACTTTGAAAACCTTAGCCAAGCCTAGGGAACCAATTTTGACCAAAAAAAATAAATTTTCATATTTTCAGTATTTTCCTGCATTTTATTTTTAAAATTCATAGAAAATCAAGAAAAAATGAGAAAATTGCAAACTTAACTTTGAAAGCCTTGGCCAAACCTAGGCAACCATTTTTCAACAAAAAATAATTTTTCATATTTTTCACATTTTTTATATTTTTCAGAAATTAGAAAAATATTTGAAAATTTAAAAAATAAAAAAATAGCATTTGAGGCCACAAAAATATAAAAAAAAATTATTATTTTTTTTAATTTTCTCTTCATTATGGCCGAAGAAAATCTGCAAAAATTAATTTGGAATCCGGAATTAATTTGTTAATTTCATTTTTAGATTAATTGAAAAAATTTATAGAAAATTCATTTTAGCTCTGTAATTTTTGATATTTTGAATTTTTGGAGTTGTGACATTATCCTCTAATTGTCCAAATGTGCATGACAGAGTCCAGGCTATTGCTTTGAAATCCTCAAAAACAAATGGCGATTGCTAACCCGATGAAAAGTGTTGCTGCTAAAGACCATTTATAATGCAATCAGCCGCGAATCAGAACGTATTGTTTGATGTCAAGAGTTTGAGTTTGGTTCTCAAGACTTTCGATTTATGCAGGGAGTTCACTGAGAGTTGCGTCTCTTCGGCAACTATCCAACAATTTCTCCCAATTCAATAATGTGCAAATGTCGTTGCGTACTAAGAAGCCATTAACTAGAAAGGATGCTACGGCTATAAATGAATGAGGTTTGCCGAGTTAAAGGAGTTCAAGGATTGGCATATCGAGGTAGAGAACAAATCTTTTGACCGATATATGCTGAATGTTAGAAGATGTATTTGCCTTGGAGTCGTTAGCCAAAGGTTCTGACCAAGATGAGTCCCCTGCATCAATACCTGGCCCTACTTATGGGGGAAGAAGAGCACGGTCTTCTCGAAGATGAAACTGAGGCTAAAAGCAAACCCGGTTAGGAAAGGAGAATTTGAGAAAGAGGATTCATGGTGTCATTGATGAAGGGTTGAGGAAACTTCAGAAACTTGAGCTGAATAATCAGGCGAATGATTCGGTTGCCCAAGGTGAACTGAATGATAGGCCCAAAATAAAAGGTTTCCTGGTTGAAAGAGCTTTGATTCTCCATGATCTAAACGAGAAGCTGAACAAAAGCACGGAATGAGGAGGATTTAAAATCTTGCTCGGATATGCAAGGCCAGTTAATTAGTCAGTATGTTGGGTCAGGGGAAATAGTAGCAGAAAAAACCAAGTCTTCCGTGCCTACACATTCTACTGAAGATAATAAAAAATGGGTTTGGATCTACTTTTTCTTTACCAAAGTCTGTAAGTACTAGTAAGATTGATCAAGAAATGCCAAACATTATCAGTTCTCACTTTTCTACTCTGGAGCAGATAGAAAGTCTGTAACATGATTTGGAGGTAGGACACCGGCCAAAGGCTGAAATTGAGGATGGATGAAGCAGTGCACCTGGACTTGTCTTCGAAAGTGCAATTTGATGACTGGGTCAAACGTCCACTTGCAGATTAATTCAACAAAGACATCAAGTGCAGAGAGCACTCAGAGAAAAAGGGAGGAAAGAAAGGTTAAAAAAAATAGAAAAAAAGCAAGACAATTGTTAGTGGACAGAGACACTTTCTTCTTTAGCTTCTGCAGTTTCATCAGGAAAGTTTTCTGGTTTGGACTTGCATCAGCTGAATATTATCATGAAGGTTGATGTTCGGGGATCAATCGAGGCCATAAGAAAAGCCTTGCAAGTGCTTCCACAAGATGATGTCACTTTAAAATTTCTCTTGCACACCAGGGGATATTAGTGCTAGTGACGTTGATCTTGCAGTTGCTAGTAAAGCCATCATCATTGGGTTCAATGTTAAAGCACCAGGGTCGGTAAAGAGCTAAGCAGACAGAAAAGGTATTGAGACTCGTCTGTATAGAGTAATCTGTGAACTCATTGATGACATACGTTATGCAATGGAAAGACTTTTGGATCCAAAGTGGAGGGCGTAATGATGGAGAATGAGTGGGTGCTCGGCCACAAAAGAATATAAAGACACTAAAGATGTTGAGGGGGTTTCCAGCTCGAGGAAGACTAAAATTGCAGCTCTGTCCCTCATATTCATCAGCTCCATCGAAAAGAAAAAAGAAAATGGGGATAACTTTTTGGGGCACCAAAAGGAAAAAGACAAGTGGTTACTACTGGAGTGCACGATTCCAGGGGAGTGGGTTGAGAACAAGAGAACAAAAAGAATCAGAGAAGGAACGGGAGATGGGGTCCAAAAAAAAAAAAAGAAAGGAACTTCTAACGTGAGTTCTACGGGGATGTGGATTCTGAGTCAGAGAAATGGAGGAAGCTGAAATTGAACAATCAAGCTTGTAGCTTGGCGAATGAAGATGGGGGGGGAGATCTCACTCTCTCTCTCAAGAGGAGTTGCATGCAACTTGGGAGGGTTTGCTCGGACACAAAAAAAAAAGGAGTAGAAGAGACCATGATAAAAAAGCTCTTGGGGGAGTTCCATGGAGATAGAAGGTGAGCGTAAATTCGGGGGAATTGATGAACTGAAGGATGACTGAAGTGGTGAGTTCGCTTGTTCACGACATACTAGGCCTAAGGCTCCAGGATGTGCATCAACCTATCATCAACTACGTCGTCAACATCCTCGCCGATGAGGACTTCGACTTCGCGACGACAGTGAGGGTGCCTTCAAGGCCATCGGTGAACTCCTCGTCGGTGCTGAATGCATTTCAGATTTCGATGAAAGTCGCCTGGTCTGCAGCAAATTGACTGAGAAATTTGGGAAGCATGGTCTGGTTAAAGCTAAACCGATAGTTCGGAGTCTTGCGATGCCTTTTAGAATGGACGACGAAATGGATGAGGAAGTGGTCCCCAAGAAGAAACAAGAGGTCTTTGATAGTCCTATTCTATCTGAGCATGATCGATAGAAGATTGAACGAAAAAAAAAAAAAGAGGAAGGAGGTGGCGCTTCCATGTTTGTGGTGCATCCATTGAACTTAAAACATGCAATACTGCTTTGCTCGAAGCTACTGGAAGAGCTTTGGAAGAGGTTCAAGGGCTGCCCAGCAATCGAAGGAGCATAACGAAGCACTCACCATCAACGGAACAGAGTACTATTAATAGTTTCCACCTTTCCTGCTGAGCAAGATACTACTCCAACCATCCCTATTGTCAAACTTGACGACTCTAGGTTCTTCGGCTCCTATTGTGAACCCAGCACCACCTACACCACAAATGAAGAATGTTATTGACACCGCACTTCATACGTTTGCCTCCCGCTTCACTCGCTTGCGACACACAAAATCTCTCTCTTCACTTTCGGCCACAGATTAAATGCCTCCTTTACTGCGCTCCTTCTGGATAGGGATGAAATGGACGATGTTATTTGGCGTGATCTCGCACCATCTTGACCCGTCGACCGACCCAGAATTTCCTCTGCGGATCACTACCTTCCAGTTACGCGATGATCTCGGGGGAAGAATTGTGAGAGAATTGGGAAAGGCTTCTTCGGTTTTTTTCTTATCTCTCTTGTTTCTTCTGGGTTCTTAAGATAGCTACATGATGAAAGTGTCAATGCATATATTGACTACTTATCTCACCGTGATTAATGTGATATGCTTCTGGGGTAAGCACTTTTTCTATGGTGTTGCTTTCACAATTGGAGTTGCATTGCAGTTTTTATATGTGATAGTTGTTAGATAGACTTCCATTTACCATATTGGTGCTTCAGAAGGCTATCAAGATGGTATGAGTCTGCTTGAAGTTACGAGAATAGCATATTTTGTTTATGCTGGTTTATTCTTTTATGGATGGTAATATGGTCCTTCTAAGCAGCTGGTGCCATTACATTAAGCATGGACGATGATCGACGATCATTGTCAATGCCACACAAAACTCATTATGAATACACTTCGATATGCTATGACTACATCTTTTGGAAGCATATTTACGGATCACTATTTACTGTTGCAATACGAGTTGCGTTGGGAGATCAGGGGTTTCGATCGAAGATTGGCAACAATGAATGTCTACTCTGCTGTGTAGTGTTCTCTTCAACCTCGTGGAGACACTTGGATGCTTTTTCAACAAATATGCTTATGTACAATTGTTGTTTATGGTAAAAGCTTTAGCCATTCTATGAGAGATGCGTGGGAGTTATTTAGTCCACTAGGGTGAAGCACTTATTGCATATGATTGCTTCGTGCTATTTTGTTGATGGGCACCCTCTTGGGAGGCTTGTTAATTGGAACTTACGCCGATGTTTGGGCTGGTTTAAGCCTCACGATAGAGTTGTTCGTGGTTGGCCCTACTTCAATGTTGTGGGATATGGTTTTGCATTTCGTGTAAGGCATGCAAGCTGCACATGCGTTCCTCACTCTATCGGGATACACTGAGCTTGCCAGTAAAAACATTCCGCCACACACGAAGGGGATTGCTGACACAATGGCCTAGCTTCAAAGGGAAGTTGTTTTCTTTCCTCTAGTATTTTTGCATATCCTGGTGTTGCATCTTTGCTATATAATTTGAAGGAGTTCTTCATACAGAGCGTCCAGGAAGGGAGAACCGAGAAGAGTTTGGGTCTTTCGGTTCGGCCATCAGACAACGCCAGAATGGGAAGGTCGAGCTACCCGTTGGAGTTCTTTATTTACTGCTATTCTTGTACTTCTACTTTCTGTGTCAATTAATTTCTGCACCATCAAACTCCAGAATGATGAAGGCCGTAAGACAGCCACATTGGAGGTTCTTTATTTACTGCATTCACTTTCTGCAGTAGGATTTCTACACCACATCAAACCTTAGAATGGTCTGTCGGCCGAGAGCCAAGGCTAGCACCCGTTGGAGGTTCTTTATTTATTGCCTTTACCTTTTGCATTTAATTTCTTCACCATTAAACCCCATAATTGGGTAGGAGCCGAGCTACCCGTGGTTAAAGGTTCATTATTTACTGCCATTAATTTTCTTAGTTTAATTTTTGCACCTTCAAACCCTATAATGAGTAGGCTGAAGCCCCTGCTGGAGGTCAAAACAAATATACATACGTTCGTTAACTCACTCCGTTTTCGGCTTTAGGGAATTTTTATGCTTATCTTCATATACTGCTGTTTATCTTCTTCTTCTAATATTGCGTTTATATCAGAAGGATTTAATTTTGCATATCAGTCTTATTTTAATTTGAAAATAACAAAAAATGTCATTCGTGGGGGGTGCATTTCATATAGGTATAGCTCATCCATACCTTGCCATGCCGGCATATATTGCATTTTGTTTGCAATTTTCTGTATTTTTTTTTATTCCGAACCCCAAAATTCGCGATATGCTTTGCCTCTACTAGTGGTGTAAATATCTCATATATTCTTTACTGGTTTAGTGATGCGTATGTCGTATTCCTATGTATCCACGTCATTATCAAGCACGTATGTCGTATTTGTTGATAGCATTGATTCGTGGCATATTCATCAATCAAAAATTCAAAAGAAAAATCTCAAAGACTAGGAAACGGCCATTTTGACTGGCCAATCCTATTTTGATGCACTTCCTTTCCTGATCATTTTCAAAATGACGATTTTACCCCTCATAGGCAAATTTCTTGAAAATTCCCAAAGGACTCAGAACAAAATTCTAAAACCTAGGAAACGAGGGCATTTCTACTGACAATCCTATTTTGTGATTTTTTCATTCTTGATCCTTTTCAAAATGATGAGTTTTTTTTCCGATATATGATGCAAATTGTCATGAAAATTTCAGAAACATTCGCAAAAATCCTATTTTGTGATGGATTATATTTGTGTATGGCGTACACATGTCACGTCAGCATGTGGTGTTACTCATGTCCACTTATTCATGATGTCACGTACGCATGTTACATACGCATGTCCATGACGCATTTGGGAGCATTCGCACAGACTCTCAACTACAGCTGCTGGCGTTCTTATGTACTGTATATATGTCACGTTTTCATATCGTATTCGTGTATCTTTGTATCTGCATGTTGTGTTCGTAACGTCTTCAAATCTGGCTTGTCATATTTTCGTGTGTCTTCATATCTACATGTTGTTTCGTATATCTATATACATTGTCCCCGGTACGTATATCGCGTTTGCATTTCACGTTCCGTATATCGCATCCCCGCATGTCTGCGTTCGCATGTTGTATTTGTACATGCCACTTTCATATGTCGTATTTCCCGAAGACACAACCACACCCGAGCACCC
>JAGVVM010012808.1:0-17312 GCA_019149425.1 Psidium friedrichsthalianum
GGAACCTTCTATAATTTGTTTTATATCCATTCATCTAGGTTAGATCAAGTATTCTTTCCACAATTCGGTTTTGATTTCAACATGGAATATTTTCAAAGCCAAGTAGGTTCTTCTTAGATTGTGGGTAAATAAAGCATCATGAATGAAAAACTCTATGCCCATTGGTAGTATTACATAAGCTCTCTCGAAACTGTAATTATGTTACTATTCGCTTGAAAATAGTGATAATATTCCCTCACTTTTTCAATGTCTCAAATAATTTCCTCTAATGAAGAATAGTATGTGTGGTACCACTGTTACATGATAAAGAATACCATTGTCCGTCTCGAGGTAATTGCTGGCATCTTGATTACTAACATAAAAAGAATAAGAAATGAAATTATAACATAAACATGAATATTAGTCAAAATTGAAGGAATACATGTGAATAACATTATCATATCTTACAATATAAAACCACCAAAATGATCTAAAACCATCAAAATGACAAATCGAGAGATTGTATGTAAAATTAAGATGATTCTTTTTTCTCTATTGGGGCTTGGTGCCACATGGTTTCCCTTTTCACTCATGTTGTTCTCTTGATGGAGGTCTAATCAGGTACATTTGGGTCAATAAGTTGCGAGACTAATGGCCTGTGAAACACATCTATCGCAAACATTGGCACTAACATAGTTAAGTTACTTCTGGACCTTCCTTTTTATGGACACCATTATATCCCTTTGAGGCCTCTATCTCGGCTCTTATAAGACTGATTTTTCATGTTATGCCCTTTGCCCTTTCAACGCTCTTGGCTCTTGTTTATGCCGTGCGACAAGTGCTTCAGGTACATGTGCAGATTCGGTATAGCAAGAATTATGGTTATATCAAGAACTGTTGTGCTTTTTAGTTACAAGTAGTACAGAAATTAACTCTGAATGCTCGGAATAATTCTTTACCCTAACTATCGCTGGAGTACAAGGTTATTGGCAATGGAAGGTGGATAATATTTTTTTCAATATTTATATTTAGTGATCCTACTGGCACAAAGTGTTACTTGTATACAATTCGGTGAATAGTAAAATTCGTTTTGCTAAGAATTTAAAGTCTGAAAAGAATTAGTTGATTCCTTCAAACCTAGCATGAGGAAGGATCACTCTTGTTCTGAACAAAAGCGATCTCAAGAATCGCAATAGGAATTACAGGGTCCCTCTCAGTCAGATACTCAGCCTTTTAAATCTTTCATGTAAGTGGTGGTGGATAAAGATAAGAACCTGAACCTTTGGGCTAGAGTATAATTAGATTTTGGGAGAAAGATTAATTGACATCAATGACATAAGTGTATCTTGACATCAAAAATCCGTGTTAGATAATTAACTTCGAATAATATTATAATATCTGCAAACTCTCTCCTGGTAATGCTTGACGTACTTTAAAAGAATTGTAAAGATTTTAAGACAAGGAGAAGTAATGTATGTACCTTCCCCCCCCAGTGATGTCCAAGATTCTAACCGGCTCGTGCTAAATAAGCGTTATTAAAGGAAACGGTAATCTTTAGAATCACTAGAAATGCAAAAATCAACTGAAATATAATGAGAGACAGTAAGAGATAAGAGAGAAGTGGGGGGCAAATGTTAACTCCTATCATTTTCCAATAGTTTACAAAAAGCCTTTATTAATAGGGTAGAGGACAGGTCATGGATGATATTATGGAGGAGGTTGAAACGCGTAGAAAAGGTAATTCTAATAATGGAAGAGGTGAAAAGGCTGAAAATATTATGCTAATAATAGATGAGGTGAAAAAGTGATGCACCCACGTCAATGTATTTATAACAATACTTTTATGATGCGTTCACTATTAGATAAATTTAAATTTAAAACATTAAATCAAAAAGGTATGAATCACAGTTACTTGCAAGTCATTTCAAATGGACCTTAGCACTAAAAACTAAGTGTGCGTACTTGATATCCATGTGACTACAGAAAACATGCTATCATCAATAATGCCAAAGACATCATAAGGCGACGGAACAATCCTCAAAAAAGACCCACTGTAAAAACATTGGGAAAGAATTAGTGTGGATTACAATAGAGGCGACCATCTAAGACCAGGACATTTTTATAAATGGAGTACACACACATTTGCGACGCATAATTCATATACTTGAACATGCGAATTTAATTATAGTATTTGATAATAGCGTGTATCACTCTATAGAAATGCTCAATCGAGGAGTGACCTGGAAAAGAGAAGAAAGAAATTTCATTGGAATGAAATTTCTTTCTTCTCTTTTCAGGGTCAATCGGCGATTGAGCATTCCTAGAGAGTGATACACGATATTATCAAAATACTATAATTAAAATTCGCATGTTAAGTTATATGAATTATGCGTCGCATATGTGTGTGACTCCATTTATAAAAATGTCTGGTCTTAGATGGTCGCCTCTATTGTATCCACACTATTCTTTCCCAAATGTTTTTACAGTGGATGAGGATGTTCCGTCGCCTTATGATGTCTTGGCATTAATTGATGAGAGCATGTTTCTGTATCACATGGATATCAAGTACGCACACTTAGTTTTTTAGTGCTAAGGTCCATTTGAAATGACTTGCTAGTAACTGTGATTCATACCTTTTGATTTAATGTTTTAAATTTAAATTTATCTAATAGTGAACGCATCATAAAAGTATTGTTATAAATACATTGACGTGAATGTATCACTTTTTCACCTCATCTATTATTAGCATAATATTTCAGCCTTTTTCACCTCTTCCATTATTAGAATTACCTTTTCTACCGTTTCACCTCCTCCATTAATAGCATCCATGAACCTGTCCTCTAACCTATACATAAAGACTTTTGTAAACTTATTGGAAAATGAGTAAGAGTTAACATTTGCCCCCCACTCTCTCTTATCTCTTACTGTCTCTCATTATATTTCAAGTGATTTTGCATTTCTAAGTTGATTCCAAAGATTATCGTTTCCTTCAATAACGCGTTATTAGCACGAGCCGGTTGGAATCTTGGATATCACTGAAGGTAACATACATTACTCTCCATTGTCTAATATCTTTACAATTTCTTTTTAAGTACGTCAAGCATTACCAAGAGAGAGTTTGCAATATTATATATTATTAGAAGTAATTATCTAACACGGATTTTTGATGTCAAGATACACTTAATATCATTAGATGTCAATTAATCTATTCTCCCAAAATCTAATTATACTCAAGCCCAAAAGGCCAAGGTTCTTATCTTTATCTCCCACCACTTACATGAAGATTTAAAGGCTGAGTATCTGACTGAGAGGGACCCTGTAATTCTATGGCAATTCTTGAAGGATCGCTTTGTCATGAACAAGAAGTGTCCTTCCTCATGCTAGGTTTGAAGGAATCAACTAATTCTTTCAAGACTTTAAATTCTTAGCAAAAATATAATTTTACTATTCATCGAATTGTATGACAACTAACACTTTGTGGCCAGTAGATCACAGAAATCAAAATATTGAAAAAAAATATTATCCACCTTCCATGCCAATAACCTTGTACTCTAGCGATAGTTAGGGTAAAGAATTATTCCAAGCATTCAGAGTTAATTTCTGTACTACTTGTAACTAAAAAGCACAACTAGTTATGATATAAAACCATAATTCTTGCTCTCCCGGATCTGCACATGTACCTGAAGCACTTGTCGCATGGCATAAAAACAAGAGCCAAGAGCGTTGAAAGGGCAAAGGGGTAACATGAAAAATCACCTTATAAGAGCCGAGATAGAGGCTCAAAAGGATATAAACGGGTCCATAAAGAAAGGAAGGTCAAGAAGTACTTAATCAGGTTAGTGCCAATGTTTGTTATAGATATGGTTCCATAGGCCATTGATCTCGCATTTATCGCATCCCAAAGTACCTGATAGACCTCTATCAAAGTGAACAACATGAGAGAAAAAGGGAAACCAATCTTGCAACCAAGCTCTCAATAGAGAAAAAAGAATCATCTGTTGACAATACATCTTTTGATATTGATCATTTTGATGGTTTAGATCATTTTGATGGTTTTATTTTGTAAAATAATGTTAATGTTATTCACATGTATTCCCTTAAGTTTTGAATAATATTCATGTTTAATATTATAATTTCATTTCTTATTTTTTTTATGTTAGTAATCATATATGCCTAAGCAATTACCTCGAGAAGGGCGATGATATTTCTTTGTCTTGTAGACAGTGGTACCACACATACTATCCTTCATTAGAGGAAATTCTTTGAGATATTGAATAAAGTGAAGGGAATATTATCACTATTTCAAGCAATAGTAACATAATTACAAGTTTCGGAAGAGCTTATGTAATACTACCAATGGGCATAGAGTTTTTCATTAATGATGCTTTATTTTACCCACAATCTAAGAAGAACCTACTTGGCTTTAAAAAATATTTCATGTTGAAATCAAAATCGAAGTGGTAAAGAATACTTGTATCTAACCTAGATGAATGGATATAAAAACAAATTATAGAAAAGTTACCATCATTTTCCTTCAAATTATACTATACCTATATACGTGTGAGTAATAAACATGCTACGATCAACTTGAAGTTCAAAAACCCAGAAAGTTTTCAATTATGGCATGACCGTTTGGGTCACCCATGGTCAATTATGATACGCCAAGTATGTATGCAATAATTGATTATGTATGCCATGCATATGCTAAGAGTAAATTAATTATACGATCATCTCGTATTCAATTAAGAGTGGAATCTCTTATATTTTTACATAGAGTTCAAGGAGATATCGATGGGACTATCCACCATGCATGTGGACCTTTCAGGTACTTCATGGTCCTGATTGATACTTTAACGTAATGGACATATGTTAACCTCTTCTCAACACGTAATATGACCTTCACAAAATTACTCACTTAGCTAATTAGGTTACTTGCACAATTTCTTGATTACCTGATCCACAAGATTCGGTTAGATAATACTGGTGAGTTTACGTCTAAGACTTTTGATGACTATTGCATGACCATGGGATAGATGAGGAGCATCCTGTGCCACATACTCATACATAGAATGGCTTAGCAGAACCTACTTAAACACCTGAAAATGATTGCTAGACCGTTGCTATTGAGAACCAAATTACCATTCACTTTATGGGGACATGCAATATTGGACGCTGCAGCACTAATTAGAATTCGACCAACTGCATATCATGAATACATCCCGATTCAACTTGTACATGGATGTGAACCTAATGTTTCTCATTGGGAATATTTGGTTGTGTCATATGTATTCCTATACCACCTCCACAGCATTCCAAAATGGGAACTCAACGTCCACTTGGCATTATATGAGATATAAGTCTCCCTCCATTATAAAATACTTGAAGCCCCAAACGAGCGACTTACTGCTCGGTTTGCTAATTATATACTTGATGAGGCACATTTCTCAGCATTAGGGGGAGAAATCCTGAAGCTTAAAGAGTGCTGTGAAATTCTTGAAAGAAAAATCAATTGAATTACCTTGATTCACATACAAGCATGACTAAACTTGAAGTTCAGAAGATTATTAACTTGCAAAATTTAGCAAGTAAACTGCCAAATGCATTTACTGGTTATAAATGGGTGACTAAGTCCCATATTTCTGTAGAAAATGCACTACCTAGAGTGAAGATCCCATTGGAACTAAAAATGTCCGATGAGCATTATCAACGCCGGAAGCGCGTGTGAAGACCATAGGAGCTAAAGACGTGAATGTGCAGAAAAAAAAATATTCAATCACCCTATGTGCCTTCTGCAGAGGTTAATCCTAAAGAAAGCAATCTCGAAAAATTAGTGCAGTTGTCCCAAATAAAAATCTTGAAAATGCAATGGGGCCAATCTTTTTGATATGTGAAACGAAGAGGATTGATTGATGTTAACATAGAAGTTGCAATGAATTATATGAATACGGGAGTAGAGTAGCGCCTCACTATCTCTCAAAAGATAATCTAGATTCAGAACCAAAATCCATTCTTGAATGCCAGAAACGTTCGAATTGGAATAAATGGAATGAGACAATTAAAGCAGAACTAGATTTGCTTAATAAATGTTGTGTTTTTGGACTTGTTGTCCAAAACACCCAAAGATTTATCCCTGTTGCATATAAATGGGTGATTGTAAGAAAATGTAAGGATAGTATTACGTTCCGTTACCTGGATTGCTCAATAGATAGGCAGTAAGTATGATATAAATAGGCACTTAATATAATGTATGTGACTATATATTATATATATATATATATTGATATATGATATATAAATGAAAGTCCTTAAAGGATTTCCAATTTCCAAATGGGAAAGAATGAAAATTGCAACATGTATATATAAAATTAGAAAGATCATTATATGGTCTCAAACAATCCGGTCGCATGTGGTACAATCAGTTAATGATTACCTCCTGAAGTAGAGATATGTAAACAATGTAATATATCCTTGTGTGTTCATTAAAAAGTCACCAAATGGCTTTGCCATCATATCCCTATATGTTGATGACCTAAAATATAATAAAACTTTAAAAGAGCTCGAAGAAGCTTATTCCTACCTAAACAAGGAATTTGAAATGAAAGATTTGGGTCAAATCAAGTTTTGTCTAGACCTACAGATCAAGCACCTCCTAGATAATTATACAAAAAGGATATTGACGACATTTTATATGGATAAATCTCATCCTCTCAATACACCAATGGTGGTCCGTTCACTTGAAGTGGACAAAGATATATTTTAGACCTAAAGAGAAACATAAGGATAGATTAGGACCTAAAGTTCCTTATTTTAGTGCCATGGGAGCATTGTTATATCTTGCAAATTTACACCAGATCGGATATTGTATTTGCAGTAAATATTCTAGCTAAACACAATGCCAATCCAACCCGAAGATATTGGAATGGCATTAAACATATTCTACGTTTTCTTCAAGGGACTATAGATCTTGGTTTATTTTACCAATGAAACAAAGATTTAACATTGACGGGATATTCGATGCTGGCTATATGTCTAATCCTCATAATGCCAAATCACAGACTGGTTATGTGTTCCTCTGTGGAGGCATGACAGTTTCATAGAAGTCAGTAAAACAAAGTATAGTTGCTACTTCCTCAAATCATTCTAAGATTATTGCACTATTTGAAACTGCAAAAGAATGTGTTTGATTAAGAACTTTGATACACTCCATTCAAGATTCATGTGACTTTCCTCAATTCATGATGCCCCCGCTATACTTCTTGAGGATAATGCGGCTTGCATTGCACAAATGTGTGATGGATTTGTCAAAAGTGACAGAACTAACATATTTCACCTAAGTTATTTTACTGGCATGAACTTCAAAAAAAAAAAGGTAAAATAGATATTCATCAAATTTGTTCTAGTGACAATCTTGTAGATGTTCACTAAATCCATACCTACTTTCACATTTGAAAACTCATATATGGGATAAGAATGTGTTGACTTGGATGATTACTTTAATCAGAGGGAGCGAATTAGCCATCCTGAAAGATAGAACCCAAAAGGTTTTTAATGAGACAACCTATGTGCAATGACTATTATAATAAGGGGATTATTATACGCATTGTGCTCTTTTTCCCTTTCCCAATTTTTTTCCCACTAGGTTTTTCTTAGCAAGGTTTTAATGAGACAATCTACCCAATATATAATAAAAGATGAACATCCAAGAGGGAGTGTTAAACTACATTGATGTGGATATATCACATTTTCACTTCATCCATTATTAGTATAACCTTTTCTACTTTTTCACCTCCTCCATTAATAGAATACATGAACCTGTATTATTCATGTTTCTCTAATATCGCTTAATAGAGGTTTTTGTGAACTTGTTAAATTTTGATAAGACTTAACATTTGCTCCAAAAGTTCTCTTTTTATCTTTTACTCCTCTCATTATAAGCCACGTTCTTTTTATATTTCTGAATTGGTTCCAAAGAACAGCCAGTTTACTTCAACAAGAATATTGACATTTTAAGTGGTCAAAAAGATACAAAAGTGTTTTTTATATAATGATTTACCATAACTGTGGAAATAAGGAATCGTGTTAGGAGAATATCTTAGGAGATTAGTTGTTAATTTTAGCTTCTTTATTCAGAAAAGATTAGATTTCATTTAGTTAGAGTATTACCATTTTTAGGAGATTGTGATCTAGGTTAGTTATCTTTTTATTTTTGGAATTCCTGATTTGTAGGAATCCTGTTTCCTAATTTTGGTGGTCTGGTTTGCCAGCCTCTAGTGTATATATTAGGATGTAAATTATCGTTTGAAAAAGAAGAGAAAATTCACGATTTCTTCATGGTATCAGAGCAAGTCTTCTAGCTCTAGCCCTAGCTTCTGTTTGTGCGTCCTCTTCTTCATTCTTCTGGCCGACTCTTTCCCATGACCAAGTACGGCATGGCATCTCAATCAACTTCCTCGGAAGTTACTTCAAGACCCGAGCCCACTCCTGCGGTTTCCACCATTCCCGATTCATCTCCACATCTTGTTACCAATCACAAACTAAATGGCCAAAATTTTCTGCAGTGGTCACAGTCCGTATTTATGTTTGTGTGCGGCAGAGGCAAGGATGGACATCTCACTGGTGAAGCTGCTGCTCCAGAGTCCATGGATTCAAAATTCCGTTCATGGAAGATTGATGATCATCTTGTAATGTCATGGTTAATCAACTCTATGACTGCTGAAGTTGGAGAGAATTTTTTGCTCCACAAGACAGCTAAGGAAATATGGGAGGCCGCCCGTGAGACTTATTCCAGCACAGAAAATACCTCAGAATTGTTTGAAATTGAGACTCGGCTCTACAACTTGAAACAGGGAGACATGAGTGTGACACAGTACTACAATATGCTTACTCGGTGTTGGCTGCAGTTGGATCTGTATGAGACTTATCCTTGGAAGTGCCCTGATGATTCATCAACTTATCGGCAGATTGTTGAACAAAAACGAACTATAAGGTTTCTTCTTGGCCTAAACAAAGACCTTGATGAAATCAGGGGGAGAGTTATGGGGATTAAACCCTTTCCCACCATTCGGGAAACATTTGCAGAGGTTCGAAGGGAGGAGAGCAGGAAGAGGTTAATGCTGCCCGAACACATTACCCCGGTAGTAGAAGGATCAGCCCTATATACTCACAGTTCTTCACAGAACAATAGGGTTGGGAGGGGCCGTCCATGGTGTGATCATTGTAAGAAAACTGGACACATGAAGGCGACCTGTTGGAAGCTGCATGGAAAACCTGCCGATTGGAAACCCTTCAATCGCCAGGACAGAGAATCTCGTGCCAATACTGCTACCTCCACAGCAACCAGTGCAGAAAATAGTCCGTTTACAAAGGAGCAAATTGAGGCACTTCAAAAGATGTTTAGTCAGTCGCCTGGTTCCAACCAAACACCTTCCTCCAATGTCGAACAGAATACTAGCCTTCTAGCACATCAAGGTACCCTGTCTCTTGCTTTTGGTGTCCAAAATAATCAACCAAGACCATGGATAGTTGATTCAGGAGCCTCAGACCACATGACTGGAGATCCCAGTGTTCTATTAGATTTTAAGCCGTTCTCTAATCACTCGGGAGTCAGAATTGCAGATGGTACAATTTCCCCGGTTGCAGGAACCGGATCTATTCGCATAACAGAGAACCTACATCTCTCATCTGTTCTTTATGTTCCAAAATTGAATTGCAATTTACTTTCCATCAGTCAAATCACTCAGGATCTCAATTGCCTCACTAAATTCCATTCTAATTCTTGTGTTTTTCAGGCAGTGGATTCGGGGAAGGTGATTGGCAGTGCTGATATGCATGGAGGACTTTACTTGCTCAAACAAGAGAATCTCCCAAGTAGACAAGGTCATAAACCAAGTTGTGTCTTTGAGTCTGCTAAGTTTTCTTCTAATTCCGTGTTTGTTTCCAATTCTAATTCTGTCCCAGTTGATAATCAAGTGATGTTATGGCATTATCGCCTTGGTCATCCAAATTTTGCTTATATTGAAAAATTGTTCCCTCAGTTGTTTATCAATAAAAATTCCAGTTCTTATCAATGTGAAATTTGTCAATTAGCAAAGCATACCCGACATGTATACTCAAGCCTTCAATACAAGCCATCACATCCTTTTTCGGTAATACATAGTGATATTTGGGGGCCATCACGAGTGAAAAATATCAATGGGGCTAGGTGGTTTATCACTTTTATCGATGATCACACAAGAACCACTTGGACATTTCTCATGAAAGAAAAATTGAAACAGCCACAATTTTTCAATCTTTTCATACCATGATTTTAACCCAGTTTAAAAGCCATATCCAAGTTCTCAAGACTGATAATGCTAAGGATTATTTCAACTCTATTCTCGGCCCTTACTTGGAAAATCATGGAATTGTTCACATCAGTTCTTGTGTGGACACTCCACAACAAAATGGAGTGGCTGAAAGGAAAAATAGACACTTATTGGAAGTAGCACGTGCCACTATGTTCACAAACAATGTTCCCAAACATTTTTGGGGGAAGCTGTACTCACAGCCACCTATCTCATCAACAGGATGCCAAGCCGTGTATTGAAATTCCAAACACCTCGTCAAGTTCTCACCACAATACACCCTCACATTCTTACTTTTACCTCTGATCTTTCCCTTAAAGTCTTTGGCTGCACTTCCTTCGTTCACATTCATCAAAATCATCGTACCAAATTCGATCCAAAATCACTCAAATGCATATTCCTTGGTTACTCTTCTCATCAAAAAGGCTATAAATGTTACTCTCCTCTCACCAGAAAAGTCTACAATTCCATGGATGTCACCTTCTTCGAAAATCAATCATACTTTCCCAAATCCGACATTCAGGGGGAGAGCTCCAAGGAATATCAGATTTGGGATCTCCTTCGTGACAATCAATCAGTATTTGTAAATCCCAGTCCATCCGAACAGTCGTTCAATCCCAATTCGTTCAATCCCAATTCAGCCTCTGTTCTTGCTCCGGTCACTGTTCCTGCTCTTGTTCACAATCCTGCTACTGTTCAACCCATTCCTAGTCAGCCCATCACAGAAACAGCACAAAATCCTGCTACTGTTCAACCCGTTCCTAGTCAGCCCATCACAGAAACAGTACAAAATTCCTTGCAACTTGATACAAATAACACTGAACCTCGTGTCTATAGAAGGAGAAGAACAACTGAGCAAAATGAAGAACCTCTGCAAATTCAGTACTTTCAATCACAAGAACCGAATCCCACTGTATCTGACACTTGCAATGGTATGGATTCCTCTACCCCTTATGATCATACTCCTATGATTAATGATTCAGATCTGCCTATTGCTCATAGGAAAGGGGTCCGTAGATGCACTGAACATCCAATTCAAAGATATGTTGCATATGGAAAATTGTCTCCATCCTACAAGGCATTTGTCACACGTTTGGATAGTATCAAAATTCCTGAATCTATTCAGGAGGCTCTTATAAGGCCGGAATGGAAGAAAGCAGTAGAAGAAGAGGTCCGGGCCTTAGAAAACAACAACACCTGGGTCCTGACACCATTACCACCAGGAAAAAATCCAGTTGGGTGCAAGTGGATTTTCACTGTCAAGTACAAGGCAGACGGAAGTGTAGACAGGTTCAAGGCAAGACTTGTGGCAAAAGGGTTCACTCAATCCTACGGAATTGACTATCAAGAGACTTTTGCACCGGTGGCCAAACTGAACACAGTTCGAGTGTTACTCTCCTTGGCAGTAAATCAAGATTGGCCACTATATCAGCTTGATGTCAAGAACGCATTTTTGAATGGAGATCTTGAAGAGGAAGTTTACATGATTATACCTCCTGGACTAGAAAACAGGTCAAATAAAAAATTAGTGTGCAGATTGAAGAAGTCATTGTATGGCTTGAAGCAGTCTCCCCGCGCTTGGTTTGAAAGGTTTGCCAGAACGTTGACAGACAATGGGTACTTACAGTGTCAGGCAGATCATACACTATTTGTTAAAGGTGAGTTAGGAGGAAAAATGGCCATCCTTATAGTCTACGTGGATGACATCATCCTAACTGGAGATGATTCAGAAGAAATTCTTAGGTTGAAAAAGGTAATGGCAACCGAATTTGAGATCAAAGACCTCGGGACACTGAAGTACTTTCTCGGCATGGAGGTAGCTCGATCACAGGAAGGGATTGTTATATCCCAAAGGAAGTATATCTTAGATTTGTTGAATGAAACAGGGTTTCTTGGCTGCAAACCTGTTGATACGCCTATGGACTCCACAAGAAAAATGAATCAAAGCAAGGAAAGTATTCCAGTTGACAAGGGGAGGTATCAAAGGTTAGTTGGAAAGCTCATTTACCTCTCACATACTCGGCCTGATATTGCGTATTCGGTGAGTGTGGTCAGCCAACATATGAATAACCCAACGGAGGATCATTTAGATGCAGTTAATAGAATTTTGAGATACTTGAAGATGACTCCCGGACTTGGTTTAATCTTCAGGAAGAGCAAAAGCCGTGAAGTAGAAATTTACACAGATGCAAGTTGGGCAGGAGAACAAACTGATAGAAGGTCAACTACTGGCTATTGCTCTTATGTTTGGGGGAATTTAGTTACTTGGAGAAGCAAAAAACAGACTGTGGTTTCTCGTAGCAGTGCAGAATCAGAATACCGAGCACTTGCCCTTGGTATATGCGAAGGAATGTGGTTACAAAGACTGTTAAGAGAACTCAAGGTTGAAGTTCAAGCCTCAGCAATGATGTTTACCGACAGTCAGGCAGCCATCAGCATAGCTAAAAATCCGGTGCATCATGATAGGACGAAACATATCGAGATTGATCGTCATTTTATCTCTGAAAAGGTGAACACAGGAGTCATTCAGCTCAGCTATATTCCTACAAGACAGCAGATTGCCGATGTCCTCACCAAAGCGCTTCCAAGAATCATTTTTGATGAGTTGAACTCCAAGCTTGGTTTGTATAACTTATACAACCCAGCTTGAGGGGGAGTGTGGAAATAAGGAATCGTGTTAGGAGAATATCTTAGGAGATTAGTTGTTAATTTAGCTTCTTTATTCAGAAAGATTAGATTTCATTTAGTTAGAGTATTACCTTTTTTAGGAGATTGTGATCTAGGTTAGTTATCTTTTTATTTTTTGGAATTCCTGATTTGTAGGAATCCTGTTTCCTAATTTTGGTGGTCTGGTTTGCCAGCCTCTAGTGTATATATTAGGATGTAAATTATCGTTTGAAAAAAAAGAAGAGAAATTCACGATTTCTTCAACTTAGACCAAGCCAACCGGCTTTATCAATATTACAAACCTCACTAAGAAAAAATTTCACTAATCTTATCCACCAGATAGAAGAGGTAAAGTGTCAGTCAGAGATATCAAAGTTCTATGAGACAACAATTATATACACCCAGCCAAAGGAAAAACACACACACGAGTAAAAAGTTCTTCTTAGATCTCTTCGAAAAAATTCCCCAGCATTATGACAATTCATGTAGATTTGCATGAGGCCACATGGGGTATAAGCCTATCAAAACTATTTTCGAAACATAATTCCTCAAATGTGATGCCTTAAGCTCTCAGCAATAAATGAATTCTAATTGTCGTTAGTTGAACTTGAGACAGTTCGTATAAATTTGACTCATCATTCATTTGACTTTATAGAAGCACTACCAAAAAGGTGGCAGCTTGAAGGAAAACTAGAATGTCCCGATTACAAACAAGCCCTTTCAGTCGATTTGCAAGTACAATTACACACAAGCCCTTTCAAGTACAATTTCAAGTACAATTACAAAAAAAAAAAAATCTCATTATCACAAGATCCATAAAAACACTACTATTAAGCTTCCTTTTCCACATATTTAGATCAATGCCAAAGGAGAGCTACCCATATTACAACTGTGAAACAGGTAAAAAATTTATGTAACGTACTATTTACGCATGCACTTTAAGCAACAACAAGGATGGATACCTACGTTCGCTCACGAGCTCTATATCTAGCATGGAAATCAGCGGAACGCATCGAACATCAATAACTGATACATCACCCTCACTTTTCTGACATAGAAATAAACAAACCATTCAGAATTTGATCATTTCTTACTAAAACCAAAAGTTCTTGGCATGGCACAAATTTACTTCTATGCATGCAAGCTGGATTATGTTTGCTTGTTAATTTTAAAAAAGAAAAGAAAAGAAAAGAAAGACAGAAAAAAAAGACTCAAATATTACAAAATAAAAGACGAGCATGCTCTTCTCAAGGTTTAACTTGCAAATAACAATCATCTGGCAACTATAGCAAAGCAATCGGTCAACTTGACACCATCTGATGTGTGACATTGGGCCTCAGTGAATCGTCCTTTTGAGCACGAAGCTAACAGGAACAATAACAGTCCAGTAGTATGAGCTGTGTGCCCATTGAAACAGGTTACAGCATAAGATGAGGAGTTAGGCATGGCTTTCAGAAAGATGAAGAGGAAGAAAGAAAAATTACAGATACGGTCAGAAAGCTCCAATAATAAAGTTGACACTTTCACTTCAAAGAATCCTCAACTATTCTCTAGCACCAAAAGATAATGGCTAAATGTGAAAAGTCAGACTGACTACAAGTGACCGCTACAGTGATAATGGGGAACTAACAAGATGACGACCCGCAAAAAAGGGAAAAAAGAAGAAGGAAGAAGACCTGCAAAAAATGATTCACAGCTCGCCTGACCACTTGAGGTTCATGAGGCTCCAACTGCATTAAAACGGAAAGAAAACATCGTAAGGCCCAAATCTCAATTGAAATAATTCAAACGAAATATCGATAAATTGCTGGAAGAAGATTTACGACAACCAGGGCCTGGCATTTAGGAACATATAGATGACATTTTCTTAAGAACAACTACTGATAATGATGGGGGAAGTCATGACTAAAGTCCCTCAACAAGATTATCACAAAAGTATGAGGTATATCGCAAGACTTATACAACTCAGTCTGAAATATATGTTATTTATGTGAAAGATGACCCACCACTACTCCAGGCTTTCTTTTGCTGATCCGTTCCACGTCTACATGGCAAAACATTGGACAGAGCGTGGACTCCTGCATCCTACAGAGAGAGTACGAGAGAGAACAATTGGAACCCAGGACATGCGATATGCATAAAGCATTAACCTGGAAGAGATGTGAACACAGAGTGTGAAAGAAAAAAAACTTACGGTTCTACTAGAACAGAAGACTGAAACTGGCTGACCAATGAACTTATGAAAAGCCTCCTATGACAATGATCAAGTTAGTAAACTAAGAAAGCACTAATTTCCCACGAAAATACATAACAAAATAAGCGAGAAATGTAAAGAGAAGAGGAAGAAGAAGATAAAAGCGCGTCTGCTCTGAAGCAACCAGGATGTAGAAGGACCTCAAGAACGCCGACAACCGTTCTGCAATTAGGCTGCTTCTGCGATCCCGAAAAGCGAGTCCCTATGTACTCAATTGCTATCAAGTAGCGCTGCACTCGAGGGTTTTGGTTCATGGGCCGACTTGCAATGCCCGATTCCGGTGGCTGCTGCGATTCTTCTTCCGCTTCTCCTTCGTCACCGGAGCACTCGCTCTTCGCTATTTTGGACGGTCTCTCTGAACTCTCGAAGGCACGGTCGCGAGCGGATTGCAGATTTCCCGTCATCTTCTCATGGATAATCTCGCTCTTCCCCGGCGACCAAACAGCCGCGACGGCGATGGGTCTGCTTTGGGGTTTTCGCGAGCGGGAGAGATGTTTGGGCAGAGGATCGAACTTATGCCTGAACCCGGCGTAGTTGAGGTACCCGAAACAGGAGCGAGACGACATCAGCCCTCGTCCCGAATGGGTTTATCCATGTCGACCAAACAACATCCAAGAGATCCACGTGGCTCCGAGTAGACTAATCAGACACTTACCAGTAACCGGACCGCGTCATCAAATGACCGATTACGGTCGATTCTTATATTTAATTAGTGAAGAATTGATAATATACTTTCAATATACTTATTTAATACTTACAGGACAAAATTAGCAATCACTCCCATGTGTATGTTCCTATCCATAGATATGCGTACCAAAATTCATAATAATTAGTATGGACGAGTTACGACTTTTATACGTTATAAGTTAACAATAAATTAGAGAAATTACCGTCTTTATACAACGATTTTGAAAAAATTACTAATCATAAATAAGTCGGAATAGAGGAATATTTATATGAGATCAGACACACACTCGTAGTCGTAGCTACATTTTCAATGTATTAGAACTAGATGATGTAGTAGATACATGGTTTTAATACAACGAAATGCCTGTAAAAACTTGAACATCTCCAGCAAAAAGTCAACTCTTAGTCATGCGCACACAACATTGTCCCACTGTGTAAAGTTCCTCCTAAGCCGAGCCATCCCAACTTGTATATATCCAACCCAGAAACATATCTAATTAATTTGCACATCTCAAAACCCAACATTCATTACATTAACAGCGATTGACTTTTCTTATACCAAGGATCAAGCTTAAACTGGGTGCTGCTTTTTTCTTTCCCAGGACTCGTGTCATCGCGGGATTGTCCGACCGAGGACGACGGGGACTGGCGGTCCGGCGAGTGACGCGGGTATTCAGAGAGCATCTGAACCACCTCTCTCATGTTGGGCCGCTCGACGCTGTTGTCCTGGACGCAGAGCATGGCGATGAAGAACAGATGCGTCGCTTCGTCCTTGGGCACCGATTTCAGCTTGGGATCGACGACGCGGGTGAAATCCTCCTTGCGGCAGCCGGTCGTCTTCTTGCTCCACTGCACGATGTCCACGCCTTCCCCGAAGTCCCCCACCGGGCGTCGGCCCGTCAAGAGCTCCAGCAACACGACGCCGAAGCTGTAAACATCGCTCTTCTCGTCCACCCTCAACGTGTACGCATACTCTGCAAAGCAACAAAGGGACAACAAGATCCAGTGAGAGACAGAGAGAGAGAAACCTTTACACGTAAGTGAGTGGGGCTGAATACAAAAGAAAGAAAGGTGGGGGCGGGGGTGGTGGGGCAATCTCACTCAATCTTCATACGTATCTTGGCATCAATGGATGTGCGATTGTCTGATTGCTTTTCACGAAACTCAAAGCCCTGGAACGTTAGCAGTCCATCAGAGTCATCAGACTCTTTAATTTGACTCAGGAGTCTTGGTTGGTCCCTACGTACCGGGTGGTACTGAATGCTACAGAAGTATCTGGGTCTAAAGACAAGGCTGCTCTCTCTGCTCTGGTGCGATTACCAAAAAATTCCAAAGTACTGACTGGACTGACACTAAGTCGCTTATGTTGTTATGCTTGTTCA
>JAGVVM010012809.1:0-15507 GCA_019149425.1 Psidium friedrichsthalianum
CCGCATCATTTTTATTTTGCCTAGAATAAAGCAATCCACATTTCTCCCAAATTGCTCTAGTAGAGGCACACTTAATAATGCAAAGACTCACCTTAGGGTCCATGATATTCCATAAAAGAGTGTGATTCATTATATCTCCTACAACCCAATTGGGAAGTTTATCCTTGTTAGACGGTGTCTCAGATGTGAGATAATCAAGTTATCTAGTGGCAGTAAGATATACTTCAACCGTTGTGGACCATTGTGAATAATTGCTTCCATCCAATTTGATAGTGGTTAATTGAATATGACCAAATGAGGATCCAGAAGTTGATCCAAAAGATGCCGTCGATGAATAGAGTATGTGATCGAGTCCCAACAAAAATTCACAGCAACCAATACTTTAATCCAAATTCAGTAAATCTTAGTATATCCCTATGCAAGACCATAATATATAATGGCAAGATGTCTGGCTGCTCAAATTTTCGGGATAAGTATATCGTGAGTGTCATAAATTTTGAACGGCATTCACTTAAGTGCTATAATTTTTTTTGCTAACTTGAGAGCCATAAATTTGGAAAAAATATCCACTTAAGTGCAAGTCATTGATTTGGCTTGCCAAAAATCCAACATGGAGTTATTTTAATATTAAACCATCGTATCTTCGCTGGAAAACTGAAGTTAGCATTAGAGATGTAAAACAACGTCATATTGAAGAACAACTTAACTTCTTCAACAAATTGGGGCAAATCAACAACAAATTGTTCAAGAACCCTAACCCTAACTCTACTCCCGATTTGAAATTCTTCCAATTGGGAAAATCACCTCATTGTATTCTCAATGGGGAGTAGAAGTAGGAGAAGGAGCTCAAGATTTGATGAGCGAAGCGAAGATGGAAGTTAGGATTGTTGCTATTGTGGGTTGCAAAGTCTAACAAGAATAGCTTGGAAGCAAGTAATGCCAGAAGAAGTTCATTAAATGCGTGATGTATAGAGGAGGCTTCAATTGTGGATATTTCAGGTGGTTTGATGTAAAATTTCCAAACTAACAACAAAGGTGATCTTGCAACTACTAGAAAGACGTCACGAAACTCGACCCGTATTGATAGATGAGTTGGACGGTGCTAACACAATGCAAAAGAAATCAAGGGTCTAGAATATTTGGTTAACCATTTGAAGAAAGAAGTTTCAGGGATGAAAATTCAAAGGGATGTTTTGGAGCGCTGCTTGTGTTGTTTTTCTTGGGTGTCATTTGGTTTGTGTTCGTATGTAAGATCGGTTCTTAGAAGAACCTATTGAGTCTTCCTAGATTAAGAACATTGAAATGTGTTAGTATTTGGAGCAATGAGTTAGTTGTTGGATGTTGTTACTTTTGGCTATTGTGTATAGGTGAGTTGAATGGCCTATTTTGGAGTGTTAGTTGAGTGGCTTTGAATGGTCATATGTGATTGATTTGTGGAAATATGTTCTGATATTTTCATTGAATGGCCAGTGGTTGATTTGGATATTGGTGATGCAATTTGTGTATTATTTTTGACTTATGAAGGATAGATGACTTGCATAATCTCTGTAACATTTTCTACAGCAAGAATAGAAGCTCTTACATTAGTCTTGCTAGTTTGCTATTTTGCCATGGTTGTTCAAGGATAGTATAGATTCCAACAACTTTGCAAATGGTCATTTGAGTGCCAAAAGTTTTTTTTTAAGTGAACACTTTAGTTCATTAGCTTTTAAAAATAAATAGTTAGGTTCCTGAACTTGTTAATAAGTGAACTGTTGGTGTCACTTTGTCAAACACATCCTAAGATAGATCAGCAAATGATATGCATTTCATTAACATCATCCTATAACATCCAACCTTAGCCTAGTTTCACACCAAATGGCATTATATTTACGTCAAACTCAGCAATTACATATACTTGCATCAACAAAATCAAGTTCTCCTTAAATTAACACCATAATCATGTTTTTGGGGTAAGTACACTGCAAGTGTCATAACTTTTGTATGGCGCTCACTTGAGTGGCATAACTTTTTTTTTTTGTTCACTTAAGTACCACATCGGAGGAAAATCATTCACTTGAGTGCCACTTTCGACGAAAATCGTTCGCTTGAGTGCAACTTCTTGCAAATCCTCCCACGTGGACTTTTTGTTATTATTTTATTTATTTTTTAATGACACATGGTTTTTTCTAAATTTTTTAATATTTTATGGCATTTTTTTATTTTGATATTTTTATTTTTTAACTTTTGTGGCCATTTTCCCCTTGGCCGGTGAGGGTCACTGCGAGGGTCATCGGTGACCCTCGCCAACCACCACTGGGCAAACCAAGGGCTAGGGGTGGTCGCCTTGAGCTGGCGGGGCCGCAACGACCTCGGGCGATGGCCATCGTGGCCTTTGCTGCCACGACGCCCATCGTGGCCTCTGCCGCCGCAAGCGAGGGCCGTCGCGGCCTCAACGGCCATTGGCAAGGGTGCCTTTGCCTAGACCTCGGCCGTCCCTTGAGGCCGCGACGGTAGACTGCCGAGGTCCAAGCAAGGGCCTCCTCGCCAAGATCTGGCAAGAGCCTTCGCGCTCACGGTGGCGGTGGCGGAGGCCGGGACGGGCGTCGCCCAGGACCGTTGCGGCTGCGCCGGCTTAGGGCGAGCCGCCCCTGGCCCCTAGGTCTCCCGATGGTGGCCAGCGCCGGTAACCCTCTCACTTGTATTTTACAGAGAGAGAGGAGGGGGATGTCCTCTATTGTAAAAATCAAGAAAGAAAAGAAGAAGAAGAAAAATTGGAAAATAAATAAAAAAATTATGAAAAATTCCACATGTACCTCAAAATATTAAAAAAAAAGGTTTCACCGATGCTACATCAATTTTTTTTTCGGCCGCCACATCAGCTTTTCTAGCGGCAACGTCAGCGATGGCACTTAAATGGTCGATTTTTAAAAGTTATGGCACTCAGGTGAACGAAAAAAAAGTTATGGCACTCAAGTGAGCGCCGTACAAAAGTTATGACACTTGCGGTAGACTTACCCCTCATGTTCTTACATTCATGAACAACATTGCTGCAGCCCACATATGACTAGCCAAAATGCAGCAACTAACGTACAGATGGCCCTCCGAATAATAAAATCTAGCGCATACTTTCACACATAAATAGCTTCTCCTCTAACAAAATGTAGCAATAAAACATAAATAAGTTCTCCCTAACAACGAAATTTGGAGCCAACATTGACACTTAACAACGTAAACATAGACATAAACATAAGCATATAACATAAATTGATAGCCCTTCTCATCAAAATAATCCCATTAATGAATCTCATGAACCTAATCACATCCAACTATCTTTCAATTATTCGTAAGACTTACAGTCTACTGGAGTGGAACTCGAGGCACATCATTCGCTTCTATTTCCTCTTGAACTATCTTATCTATTAAAGGAGCCATTTTCTCGCTTGGCATTGTGGTAGGAGGCTGACATTGATGTGTAGTGACATTTGCAGGATCATTTGATCTAGATGGAGCTGATATTTGGGCTTTTTGTTGGGTGTATGCCTTAAAGCAATCATGTATTTGTAGCGATTTGGGTATTTTATTGTACTTTCAATTTAATCTATAGCAAAGATATATTCAGTCATTTTGTCCAATTGCCCTAAATGAATGAGTCCATTAGATCAATTGTAACTAAATCTATTCTTAAGATGTCGAGAATATATGTGACAGGCTTATAGTTAGACTCGATCTTTAAACTATTCTTGATTAATAGATCATTGAGTGGACATCGAAGATCCTATTGAGATCAGTGCATTCTAAACTTTATCATTGAGTATTGGATACTCAAAGGGATAACAAATCATAAGTCATTGGATATTAAACGTCCGAGTTAGAATGCAAGTGCTCGTATCGGACGAGTTCACTGAACATGACACGTTGAACGATTAGCAAACATGGAAGTTTCAAGCGTGGTCAATGACTAATTGTCTATGCTTTGGTCCTATATAAATAATCCTCAGACTTGAGGCACGGTGTAAAGGTGTTTACAAGGGTGATTATTGAGAAAGTTAGACTGAAATTAAGTCAAATAAGATTGGATTTGATTTCAATTTTGGTCATGAATGAGCTTACATGTGACGGGTGCACGAACCCCAAGATGATGACGTATTAATGTGATATTTGCATGCTACTTAAGATGATAGTTGTGTGCTTTTCTAAGAGATAATAGCACGAGATATGACATAACATGGCACGCGATATGACAAGATAACAAGACAACTAAGTGGTGGATGGACTAGCCAACCGTTGGCCAGCTGGTGTCGATTAGCTTGTGGCTAGTCAAAGGTGGCCAGCCACCACCTTCGACCGTCGCTAGCCAACCCCGGCTAGCTGGTCGGTCAAGTGTGGGCCAATAATTACTGGTTGCTGCCTTTGGTAGCTGGAAGTCGGTTATCCCCCCTTTCCCCCTCAAGCCTAGTGTTTAGGGGTTGATATCCGTCCCACTCCTCGTCTGCTCCTTGTGGGTTCTTGTGTTGTTTTTTCAACACGTGTAAGATTTTTCTTGGGCGAAATACTTGAGGGTCATATGAGACTGTTTGTGATGAAAAAAAGGCAAGAATGTATTGTTTCATCCAAATGGTTGCTAGCACAATCAAGGCGAAAAATCATGTGTGAGCTTCATTTTTCGTTCATTGCGGGATTGATGGTCTGTCTGAACTAGAGATTGAATGCTTGTGGGACTTAGGAGCATGAGGACCGGGTTGTCGCTAGCACGCTTCAAAAAGTAATCCTAAAACCCTCTCTGTGCATGATTTAGATCTTCGATTGAAATGCATGAACCAGCCCTTTGGAAGATCTACGTACGGATATGATTATTTCTATCGTGTATACTCTAGTCGTTTGTGAAAATTTTGAATTTGCCTTTACGTCTCTCCCACAAAACCCAACAAGTGGTATCAGAGTCAATCCTTAGGTGTATTGGTGCATTTAATTGATTTGTTTTGGAAGAATCATTTTTCCATTGTAAGGCTAATTGAAGTCGTTTATGATCAACTTAACAAGAATTAGAGCTAAATCAATCTTGAATGAAAAGTCTGTTTTGTTTCATGGTAGTTTAATGTCATCTTATTGGCTCGAGATCCACTAAACTTGGTTTGTATAGGGTAGATGTTTATGTTTAATATCTATCAATTTATTTTGTTTATGTAAGCATTCTAAAATGGTTAATATGCGTAAATAGACCATTTAATGACGTATATCTTCTTAATGACATTTAAAGTTGTAACGGGTTTTGGACTTGTGGCCTTCCATCGTCGTGATTTGATTCGATATTGTAATGATTGATTACTAGCTATGGATACATAGGGGTAAATTATCACTTATATTATTGAACCACTCATTATTAGACATTTGATGTTGTGCGATTAAACTACACGATTTTCAATAACTGTTGTCACGCCCAAAACCCTACGGACACGTGACATCCTGCGATTCAGACAATATTAATTTGGTTAACGCCAATGATGACCTAGGAATCGTCGCGACCAAAGGACGTCTAATGAACTCAAACCCTACGAAAGCCAACACAACCATGACATGCATAGAGAATGGGGTAGAGAAGAGAAAATACACAAGCACATAAAACCAACAGCCATAACAACATAACTATGAGTGTAGCGTTAGGATACAATATAGTCAAAAGGGAACTACCAGCACTATCTTACGCTCCAAACGAAACACCATTCTAAAGATCTACTCCTTGTCGATATAGCTCAAGTTTGATTGCTAAGGAACCTCGTGAGGGTCTGACTCGATTTCCATCTCGGGGGACGGGGGCTCACTATCTATCGGGTCCCCCTTGTCATGGCCATCAATCTCCATCCGTCCTTCCTCTGGCAGCTGCTTGCTCGGGTCGAGATCTTCTCCACCAAAAGTCATGGTGTGAGTTATCTTCGGGTTTGGCTCCACGAACTCCTCCATCGCTACGTCAAAACTCTGCAACGGACCCCTAAACACCAATCCCTTCCTAACAGTCCATGCCTCATAACGGTGGGGGATAAAAAACTCCTCGTCGCCTTCGTCTACCCAAATAGTCGTCACGTGCCTAGCATACACCTCCCCAAACACAGTGAGGTACTCCGTCACTTCCCTCTCTAACTCCTATGGAGTTAGAGAGGGAAGTGACGGAGTACCTCACTGTGTTTGGGGAGGTGTATGCTAGGCACGTGACGACTATTTGGGTAGACGAAGGCGACGAGGAGTTTTTTATCCCCCACCGTTATGAGGCATGGACTGTTAGGAAGGGATTGGTGTTTAGGGTCCGTTGCAGAGTTTTGACGTAGCGATGGAGGAGTTCGTGGAGCCAAACCCGAAGATAACTCACACCATGACTTTTGGTGGAGAAGATCTCGACCCGAGCAAGCAGCTGCCAGAGGAAGGACGGATGGAGATTGATGGCCATGACAAGGGGGACCCGATAGATAGTGAGCCCCCGTCCCCCGAGATGGAAATCGAGTCAGACCCTCACGAGGTTCCTTAGCAATCAAACTTGAGCTATATCGACAAGGAGTAGATCTTTAGAATGGTGTTTCGTTTGGAGCGTAAGATAGTGCTGGTAGTTCCCTTTTGACTATATTGTATCCTAACGCTACACTCATAGTTATGTTGTTATGGCTGTTGGTTTTATGTGCTTGTGTATTTTCTCTTCTCTACCCCATTCTCTATGCATGTCATGGTTTGTGTTGGCTTTCGTAGGGTTTTGAGTTCATTAGACGTCCTTTGGTCGCGACGATTCCTAGGTCATCATTGGCGTTAACCAAATTAATATTGTCTGAATCGCAGGATGTCACGTGTCCGTAGGGTTTTGGGCGTGACAACAGTTATTGAAAATCGTGTAGTTTTAATCGCACAACATCAAATGTCTAATTGAGTGGTTCAATAATATAAGTGATAATTTACCCCTATGTATCCATAGCTAGTAATCAATCATTACAATATCGAATCAAATCACGACGATGGAAGGCCACAAGTCCAAAACCCGTTACAACTTTAAATGTCATTAAGAAGATATACGTCATTAAATGGTCTATTTACGCATATTAACCATTTTAGAATGCTTACATAAACAAAATAAATTGATAGATATTAAACATAAACATCTACCCTATACAAACCAAGTTTAGTGGATCTCGAGCCAATAAGATGACATTAAACTACCATGAAACAAAACAGACTTTTCATTCAAGATTGATTTAGCTCTAATTCTTGTTAAGTTGATCATAAACGACTTCAATTAGCCTTACAATGGAAAAATGATTCTTCCAAAACAAATCAATTAAATGCACCAATACACCTAAGGATTGACTCTGATACCACTTGTTGGGTTTTTGTGGGAGAGACGTAAAGGCAAATTCAAAATTTTCACAAACGACTAGAGTATACACGATAGAAATAATCATATCCGTACGTAGATCTTCCAAAGGGCTGGTTCATGCATTTCAATCGAAGATCTAAATCATGCACAGAGAGGGTTTTAGGATTACTTTTTGAAGCGTGCTAGCGACAACCGGTCCTCATGCTCCTAAGTCCCACAAGCATTCAATCTCTAGTTCAGACAGACCATCAATCCCGCAATGAACGAAAAATGAAGCTCACACATGATTTTTCGCCTTGATTGTGCTAGCAACCATTTGGATGAAACAATACATTCTTGCCTTTTTTTCATCACAAACAGTCTCATATGACCCTCAAGTATTTCGCCCAAGAAAATCTTACACGTGTTGAAAAACAACACAAGAACCCACAAGGAGCAGACGAGGAGTGGGACGGATATCAACCCCTAAACACTAGGCTTGAGGGGGAAAGGGGGGATAACCGACTTCCAGCTACCAAAGGCAGCAACCAGTAATTATTGGCCCACACTTGACCGACCAGCTAGCCGGGGTTGGCTAGCGACGGTCGAAGGTGGTGGCTGGCCACCTTTGACTAGCCACAAGCTAATCGACACCAGCTGGCCAACGGTTGGCTAGTCCATCCACCACTTAGTTGTCTTGTTATCTTGTCATATCGCGTGCCATGTTATGTCATATCTCGTGCTATTATCTCTTAGAAAAGCACACAACTATCATCTTAAGTAGCATGCAAATATCACATTAATACGTCATCATCTTGGGGTTCGTGCACCCGTCACATGTAAGCTCATTCATGACCAAAATTGAAATCAAATCCAATCTTATTTGACTTAATTTCAGTCTAACTTTCTCAATAATCACCCTTGTAAACACCTTTACACCGTGCCTCAAGTCTGAGGATTATTTATATAGGACCAAAGCATAGACAATTAGTCATTGACCACGCTTGAAACTTCCATGTTTGCTAATCGTTCAACGTGTCATGTTCAGTGAACTCGTCCGATACGAGCACTTGCATTCTAACTCGGACGTTTAATATCCAATGACTTATGATTTGTTATCCCTTGAGTATCCAATACTCAATGATAAAGTTTAGAATGCACTGATCTCAATAGGATCTTCGATGTCCACTCAATGATCTATTAATCAAGAATAGTTTAAAGATCGAGTCTAACTATAAGCCTGTCACATATATTCTCGACATCTTAAGAATAGATTTAGTTACAATTGATCTAATGGACTCATTCATTTAGGGCAATTGGACAAAATGACTGAATATATCTTTGCTATAGATTAAATTGAAAGTACAATAAAATACCCAAATCGCTACAAATACATGATTGCTTTAAGGCATACACCCAACAAAAAGCCCAAATATCAGCTCCATCTAGATCAAATGATCCTGCAAATGTCACTACACATCAATGTCAGCCTCCTACCACAATGCCAAGCGAGAAAATGGCTCCTTTAATAGATAAGATAGTTCAAGAGGAAATAGAAGCGAATGATGTGCCTCGAGTTCCACTCCAGTAGACTGTAAGTCTTACGAATAATTGAAAGATAGTTGGATGTGATTAGGTTCATGAGATTCATTAATGGGATTATTTTGATGAGAAGGGCTATCAATTTATGTTATATGCTTATGTTTATGTCTATGTTTACGTTGTTAAGTGTCAATGTTGGCTCCAAATTTCGTTGTTAGGGAGAACTTATTTATGTTTTATTGCTACATTTTGTTAGAGGAGAAGCTATTTATGTGTGAAAGTATGCGCTAGATTTTATTATTCGGAGGGCCATCTGTACGTTAGTTGCTGCATTTTGGCTAGTCATATGTGGGCTGCAGCAATGTTGTTCATGAATGTAAGAACATGAGGGGTAAGTCTACCGCAAGTGTCATAACTTTTGTACGGCGCTCACTTGAGTGCCATAACTTTTTTTTCGTTCACCTGAGTGCCATAACTTTTAAAAATCGACCATTTAAGTGCCATCGCTGACGTTGCCGCTAGAAAAGCTGATGTGGCGGCCGAAAAAATTGATGTAGCATCGGTGAAACCTTTTTTTTTTAATATTTTGAGGTACATGTGGAATTTTTCATAATTTTTTTATTTATTTTCCAATTTTTCTTCTTCTTCTTTTCTTTCTTGATTTTTACAATAGAGGACATCCCCCTCCTCTCTCTCTGTAAAATACAAGTGAGAGGGTTACCGGCGCTGGCCACCATCGGGAGACCTAGGGGCCAGGGGCGGCTCGCCCTAAGCCGGCGCAGCCGCAACGGTCCTGGGCGACGCCCGTCCCGGCCTCCGCCACCGCCACCGTGAGCGCGAAGGCTCTTGCCAGATCTTGGCGAGGAGGCCCTTGCTTGGACCTCGGCAGTCTACCGTCGCGGCCTCAAGGGACGGCCGAGGTCTAGGCAAAGGCACCCTTGCCAATGGCCGTTGAGGCCGCGACGGCCCTCGCTTGCGGCGGCAGAGGCCACGATGGGCGTCGTGGCAGCAAAGGCCACGATGGCCATCGCCCGAGGTCGTTGCGGCCCCGCCAGCTCAAGGCGACCCACCCCTAGCCCTTGGTTTGCCCAGTGGTGGTTGGCGAGGGTCACCGATGACCCTCGCAGTGACCCTCACCGGCCAAGGGGAAAATGGCCACAAAAGTTAAAAAATAAAAATATCAAATAAAAAAATGCCATAAAATATTAAAAAATTTAGAAAAACCATGTGTCATTAAAAAATAAATAAAATAATAACAAAAAGTCCACGTGGGAGGATTTGCAAGAAGTTGCACTCAAGCGAACGATTTTCGTCGAAAGTGGCACTCAAGTGAATGATTTTCCTCCGATGTGGTACTTAAGTGAACAAAAAAAAAAAGTTATGCCACTCAAGTGAGCGCCATACAAAAGTTATGACACTTGCAGTGTACTTACCCCAAAAACATGATTATGGTGTTAATTTAAGGAGAACTTGATTTTGTTGATGCAAGTATATGTAATTGCTGAGTTTGACGTAAATATAATGTCATTTGGTGTGAAACTAGGCTAAGGTTGGACGTTATAGGATGATGTTAATGAAATGCATATCATTTGCCGATCTATCTTAGGATGTGTTTGACAAAGTGACACCAACAGTCACTTATTAACAAGTTCAGGAGCCTAACTATTTATTTTTAAAAGCTGATGAACTAAAGTGTTCACTTAAAAAAAAAACTTTTGGCACTCAAATGACCATTTGCAAAGTTGTTGGAATCTATACTGTCCTTGAACAACCATGGCGAAATAGCCCAAACTAGCAAGACTAATGTAAGAGCTTCTAGTCTTGCTGTAGAAAATGTTACAGAGATTATGCAAGTCATCTATCCTTCATAAGTCAAAAATAATACACAAATTGCATCACCAAATCCAAATCAACCACTGGCCATTCAATGAAAATATCAAGAACATATTTCCACAAAATCAATCACATATGACCATTCAAAGCCACTCAACTAACACTCCAAAATAGGCCATTCAACTCACCTATACACAATAGCCAAAAGTAACAACATCCAATAACTAACGGTCATTGCTCCAAATACTAACACATTTCAATGTTCTTAATCTAGGAAGACTCAATAGGCTCTTCTAAGAACCGATCTTACATACAAACACAAACCAAACGACACCCGAGAAAAACAACACTAGCAGCGCTCCAAAAACATCCCTTTGAATTTTCATCCCTGAAACTTCTTTCTTCAAATGGTTAACCAAATATTCTAGACCCTTGATTTCTGTTTGCATTGTGTTAGCACCGTCCAACTCATCTATCAATACGGGTCGAGTTTCGTGACGTCTTTCTAGTAGTTGCAAGATCACCTTTGTTGCTCAGTTTGGAAATTTTACATCAAACCACTTGAAATATCCACAATTGAAGCCTCCTCTATACATTGCGCATCTAATGAACTTCTTCTGGCATTAGCTTGCTTCCAAGCTATTCTTGTTAGACTTTGCAACCCACAATAGCAACAATCCTAACTTCCATCTTCGCTTCGCTCATCAAATCTTGAGCTCCTTCTCCTACTTCTACTCCCCATTGAGAATACAATGAGGTGATTATTCCCAATTGGAAGAATTTCAAATCGGGAGTAGAGTTAGGGTTAGGGTTCTTGAACAATTTGTTGTTGATTTGCCCCAATTTGTTGAAGAAGTTAAGTTGTTCTTCAATATGACGTTGTTTTACATCTCTAATGCTAACTTCAGTTTTCCAGCGAAGATACGATGGTTTAATATTAAAATAACTCCATGTTGGATTTTTGGCAAGCCAAATCAATGACTTGCACTTAAGTGGATATTTTTTCCAAATTTATGGCTCTCAAGTTAGCAAAAAAAATTATAGCACTTAAGTGAATGCCGTTCAAAATTTATGACACTCACGATATACTTATCCCGAAAATTTGAGCAGCCAGACATCTTGCCATTATATATTATGGTCTTGCATAGGGATATACTAAGATTTACTGAATTTGGATTAAAGTATTGGTTGCTGTGAATTTTTGTTGGGACTCGATCACATACTCTATTCATCGACGGCATCTTTTGGATCAACTTCTGGATCCTCATTTGGTCATATTCAATTAACCACTATCAAATTGGATGGAAGCAATTATTCACAATGGTCCACAACGGTTGAAGTATATCTTACTGCCACTAGATAACTTGATTATCTCACATCTGAGACACCGTCTAACAAGGATAAACTTCCCAATTGGGTTGTAGGAGATATAATGAATCACACTCTTTTATGGAATATCATGGACCCTAAGGTGAGTCTTTGCATTATTAAGTGTGCCTCTACTAGAGCAATTTGGGAGAAATGTGGATTGCTTTATTCTAGGCAAAATAAAATGATACGGGCATGTGACATATGGAAAGCGTTAGTTGATATTCAACACATAAATCATTCTTTATCTAATCATTATGCTCGGTTCACAACCCTTTGCCAACAATTGGATACTTATCTTCCTTCATTGAATGATCCAAATGTGTTGGTCAAATGCTAAGAGGATTTATGGGTGATATTATATCTCAAGCCATTGGGGTCTAAGTATTCATCTCTTCGCCAATATATTACATCTCAGAGCTCTCTTCCTATAGTGGATGAAGTCTTCTCTCAAGCTCTCCATTCTACAATCAATGAGAAGTGTTCTCCCGCCCCAACTTTGGAGATAAGCGCTATGCTTTTCGATGGTCTTAGTAGACGTGGAGCTCATGGTCGAGGTTACTAAGGTTGTAAATGCGATTTTATTCATAGTGAGACCGTGGAAGCCATGGAGGCTGCAGGAAAGGGGTTAGTGCTCGTGACGCTATTAGTTCTGGCAATGGTCGCGGCACACGTTAATCCCATCATTGTCAAAGAACCAGACACATAGAGGCTTATGGCTATACTCTTAACCCCGAGCTAAAACCAACCTTGCTACCTATGTCGAAGTTGAGAATTTTGCTGTTCCTCCCTCGCTGGTTCCACTAAGTCCAGCTAACGTGCAAAATACAAATGATTCCGTTACATTGACACATGCTAAGTATGGTACATTGGTTCATTCTCAATAGATGACAAGGGTCTCAGCTCCTACTGCAACTTCGGCACAAACCTCCAAAAGTAGTTCTTCTTGTTTGTTCTCTGTAGTGTCTAACTCCTAAGTTATAAACTCTAGAGCTACCAATCACATGATTGGTAACTCTAATCTAGTGTCCAACCCAATTACATTAGCAAATGGCTCACAATTTTTTGTTATTGGTACGGGAGTTGCTCATTTGAGTACATATCTTTCTTTATCATCTATTCTTCACCTATCAAAAGCTCCTTATAATTTAATTTCTGTTAGTTCATTAACTAAAGGACTAAATCATTCTACAACCTTTCCCTCTTCTTGTTGTGTTTTTTAGGATTTTAGGACTGGATAAATAATTGGTGGGGGACATGAATCAAATGGCCTATACTATCTCGACAAGAAGGTGTTAGCTACCGCAACTATGAAACATACATCCACTAATGTATATCATATGCATCATCATGTTGGCCATCTGCCACTGAACATACTTCAGCGTCTATTACCTGAGTCAAGTCTATGAGTTATTTTTAGTGTGAAGCTTGTTAGTTTGGCAAACATTATAGATCTTCTTTGACTTCCCACATTCATTGTCATGTGTCTAGTCCATTTGAGCTGGTTCACTCAGATGTTTCAGGTTTGTGTTGCATTTTTAATGTCTTTGGATTTAGATATTTTGTTACTTTCGTAGATGATTTTCCCGAATGACTTAGTTATTCTAAATAAAAGAGCGCATGGAGATTTTTTTATTGCTTTCAATTATTCTCTTTTGGAGTGTTGAGTCAATATAATATCTCCATCATTACAATCAGACAATGCTAGAGAGTATCTTGATACAATTTCTATTTTTCAGTCATTCCTTGATTCCCGTGGTATTATTCATTAGACTTCTTGTTCATACACACTACAACAAAATGGCGTAGTCAAACGAAAAAGTTGCCACATCCTTGATGTTACTCATTGCCTCATATTTCACATGAACCAACCTAAAAAATTTTGGGGCCATGCTGTTTTGATAGCGTGTTATTTAATTAATAGATTTCCAACTTCTGTTCTTCAGGAGGAGATGCCATTCTCTATTTTACATCCAAATTGTCCTCTCTTTTCCTTTTAACCTCCTCAAGGCTTTGGGTGTGTCTGTTTTGTACATTATCTTACCCCAGGTCTTGATAAGCTGGATCCTCATATTGGAAAATGTATCTTCATGGGATACTCTCGGACTCCTTAGGGATACAAATGCTATAGTCTTACTTATCGTCGTGTTTTTGTGTCCGCCGATGTGACTTTCTTTGAAGAGCACTCATATTTTCCTTCTTTAGAGCTCTCTCGACATCTGGTGATAGTGAAGGTTGTGTCATACTAATGATTCTACTTTCACTTCAACTTTCTTCACCTCCTCCAGCTACATCCACAAGATTCCAATTTGCTGAACGCACCTATTAGCGACACAATATCATCTCGATTATGACAATACAATCTTTACCTACACCTAATTCATTTGTCCCCCCATTAGTCATAACACCAACCAATGATTCTAATCCACCCAATGCTTCTAGAAAAGGTACACGCTCTTGTGCTGGTCATCTTGTTAATCATTATACTCCATATTTCGATCTTTCTAATTGCGTAATTACGCATCATCCTATTCTAATGTTATATCATATGATTGTTTGTCTCCTACTTCTACTTTTTCTGCCTACGTCTCATCATTATCTCTTGTTTCTATGCCTAGTAGTGTTGTTGAGGCGCTTGGTCATCCAGGATGGCGTTGTGTCATGAAGGATGAAATGCAGGTGCCCATTGAGAATCGAACTTGGCAACTTACTTTCTTATCTACAGGCAAGAAAACTATTGGTTGCCGTTGGGTTTTTACTATTAAAGTTCACCGATACGGTACTCTTGACCGACTGAATGCATGACTAGTTGCAAAAGGATATACTCAAACTTATGGTGGCGACTATGATGACACATTCTCTCAAGTGGCCAAAATTCCTTCTGTTCATGTATTTATTTCATTGAAAGTGCGATTTGGCTGGTTTCTTCATCAGCTAGATGTGGAAAATGCCTTTTTACATGGTGATCTAGCTAAGGAGGTTAACATAGAGTAACCACCTAGGTTTGTTGCTCATGGAGAGAATATAGTATTTCGTTTACACAAGCTTTTGTATGGACTTAAACAATTTCCCGGTGCTTGGTTTGGTAGATTTAATAATGCAATCCTCAAATTTGGATTAAAGTGGTGTATGATAGATCATTCAGTTTTCAGATGTCTCTTCAGCTGATTGTACCCTTCTAGTAGTATATATGGATGATATCAACATTACTATTGAACGACTAGATTGATTTTCTATATAGGCCAACTATCTAATTAGTGAGTTGTTGGATTAGTATTGATTGTGTAAATATTATATTAGCCTAATTAAGAGGAATAGTTATTTCTTTTCTTGTTACCTATATATTTATTTTTTTTGTTTTTTTGTACATTTCTCCTATAAGGCATTAAAGAAGATGAAGAATAGTAAAGTCTTAGGATCCAAGGGTGTCTCTATTGAATGTGGGAATGTGA
>JAGVVM010012811.1:0-11119 GCA_019149425.1 Psidium friedrichsthalianum
CTCTTCGACGTCGCTCGTTGTGAGTCTCATCAAAAAACTCTCCCTGATCACACGACATTTTTCCTCTCCGATCACAACGGAGGTACAACAAATTTCGACTTTCACCACATCCCACAAGCATTCAGGCAGTTCCTCATCAAGGCAATCTCAATCCCTCAGACTTTCATCCACCATTCAATTCTTCATGTATCAATGCTATGTATTTTTCTAAACATTTTTTTTTTCGAAAATCACTTTAATGCAATGTTATCTTTTCAAATATCATCACTTCGCACAAACGCCTAGATCTTACTTTTCAATGCGTAACTTGTGTTCCATTCCTGTCCCCATCGCCATCTTCGAAGCCTGGCCAGGAGCCGCACCTTGTCCGAGCTCTTCTTCTACTCCGGCTATCAATCACTCCCGCCCTCGTCATACCTTGGGTCCGTTACGCCCACCGCTTTCGCCTGGTTCGTCCCCAAGTCAGGCACATACTAAGAAGATCCCGTTCAACACGTCCCATACCATGTTCTCAACTAACGGTATATTTGTGGGCATCCCGTACAAGGCTTGTCCCATACAAGCGACGGTTTATCAAGTCCAACAAAACAATGTCATGAACTATGCATGTACTTTCTCAAACTTCAAAATTTTGATGCAATTAACACTGCATGCATGATTTTCCTCCTCCCACATACTATTCCTTCACATCATCGCTGTCTTAGGCTTAACATTATCGATCCTATACTGCCCCATCAAGCACAAAGATCATCAATCCTCTCATTTATCGATAAAGTTCTCGTCCAGCAAGTGGCCACAAGACAACTATTGCTAGCCACAACACCTAGGGCCTAGGTTCTCATCTCAAGTCCAGTGCAACCTGCACTCGCAAATCACTTGCAATTCGCTCAGTATCAAACAATTCAAGCCTAGCATCCATAGGCAAACTCATACGGCAAGCAACACTTCTTCAAAGCTAGCAACACCTAGAGGTCGATCTACTTGACTATCCATAGATCAACATCCTTATCGCTCGAACCTCGGAATAACTTCTGGCGAGCTATCCTTGCTCTAATTCGTCACTTCCCTTATTCACTATCCAACTAACCTGCTCTGATAACCACTCATCGGGGATGTCACGCCCCGACCCCCACGAGCCACGCGACATCCCTGTTATACTGTACGGTCGAATGGTTGACTACTACGACGGCCAGGAAACTCGTCGTAACCAAACAACCTCAGAGTTTTTGTAACAACGGAAGCGAGCTCCTGCAATCCCATACATCGAATAAGGGTAGAGAGAGAGAAATCGATCAATGCACCAAACCACACTTTATATATCACATGCCCGTCTCATACAACTTCCAGAATAACGTCATATACACAGTTCAAGGTTTCGTCCCTCATTACAATCCATTGCTCGACCTTACAACAAGAGGCTCTAGGTCGGCAAGGTCTCAACTCCTATAGCGAGCAAACCACACAAATTTCTACCAAGGGCTTCTGCATCCACCCACTCGTCATTTCCGTCACAACATCGGTCCAGGAAGAGCTAGTCTCTGGATCAATTTCCTTTGAGTCCCCTGCCTTACTCGTTTACATTCACTGCTAGGGACGGGGTCTGAAAAATAAGGGTATCACCTATGAGAACTAATCTCAGCAAGTTCACCCTAAATCCCTCTCAGGATACCAAATATCCCTAGACCCAACTCCAGTAAGCATCACAAAGTAATCACAAACACGTGTACCAAACAATATCACATGCAGAGGATAGCAGTCAATAGATTACTTGCCCTCATGGGCCAGAAGAATACAAATAAAATAGTCTCAATTTCAGATAGCAAGTTCAAATGCATGTGTATGCCATTTTTCAGTCTCAAACTCTTGCCTCATTAATCCTTAGGACCCGCGTTAATGAAACCGCCTCAGGTCCGTACTCAAACCCGCGTATAATACCGCCTCAGGTTGGTACCCGTGCCTCAGCCCGCGTAATAGTACCGCCTCAGACTGGCACCCGTGCCTCGACCCGCGTAATAGTACCGCCTCAGGTCCGGCACCCTCATTTCTTCATCAATTACCCCGCGTAATGGTACCGCCTCAGGGTTTCATTTCTCACAACATTATCTGCCGTGCTCTCATTATGAGACACCATTCTCATCAAGCAATTCCAATTGCGTTTGATAAATCAAACGGCATAATCAGGCAGATAATTCAAATGTAATGTCATCAAATGACTCATACACAATTCAAGCCAAGCAGTTCGAATATATAATCTCGACTCAATAAAGCATCTAAGCCGATCATTCTTGGCTAGCAAACGCAATTGCATCAGAGATTAGCTATCCTGTCCTTTCTCACTTTTGAACCGTCAATTGGGCCCACGACATCACGTGGAACCCTTTCTAAGCTCACAAGGATGGTCCTCAAATCTCATCACCCGTATCGTTCAAAACCTCTAAAGTGTCGCAATTGACACCCTCACTTCCGATTGGGTCCATTTGATCCCCGATTGATCAATTTTCTCATTTCTCAAGCTCCAAACACCGCGGGGCCCACAATCGCACTCAAAGAAGAATTATTTATTCAGAACAGCCACAATTCAAAGTGCGTCCAGCGCACTATAAGTCTCAACAGCACACTATATACACAAATATCTCAAAGTCAGTCAATTTTCCTCAAGCGATTTACCCCGTATCGCGTCTAGAGTTAATCCGGCAATATCTGACATCCTACACGAGATTAAGGATGCGACTTACCAAAAGAAAGCTTGATAAGCCAAGGAAACGGGCTGTGCAGAGGTTGTGAACAACAGCAATCAAGACTGGCGGCGACGCACGGCGGCGCGTGGAAGAGACGGCCACCAGCGAGAACCGGGGCTGTACAAGGGCTGAACCGACACCAAAATGAACTAGAAATCACATATTTTGACATGGAAATGAGATCTAGGGGCAGCCGGGGTCGATATAAATCAACGAGAACCAAAATCCAAAACTGGAAATCAAAGACAGATCCGCGACCGAAATGTCAAAGCAGATTTGAAAGGTCAAACGACCTCTGATCGAAGTGATTCAAGTTGGAATAGAACCACAAGACATTGAACTACAAGCTACCCGAAAATTGCGACGATCCCAACGGTCGGATTTCCGTCGCGGCCGATTGAAGTTGAGTCCAAAAACTGGAATTCAGCAGGGAGAGGGAGAGAAATCCGAATTTAGTGAGAGAGAAGAGAGAGAGAAAGAGAGAGAGTATGCTGAAATAATGGAGGAGAGAGAGATTGGTTTGACCCATAATTATCTTAAGGATAATTATTGGCGGTGACTATTCACCGAAAGCGACATAACGCTGAACGAAATTGACTGATTTTTGGACTATCAGTGAAATTGAACTGATAAAAGCTTGGCCCAATTATTTTTCGGTCAAAAGCTGGTCAAATTGGTCAAAAAGATGATCGACGAGACATTTCTCGAAATTCGTGAATTTCAGGACCGGGTGGGACTCAATCGGTGCTGATTTGGCTCAATCGCAATCGAGAAATAACTCAGATTTCGCCGTAAAATTTTTCTAGCCTCTCTAAAAATATTCTTACCTCATGCCATGGATTCTAGTACAAGACGGGAGAGATATGGCAATTTTCAATTTTTCCTTCCCTCTAGAATACTCTGAAGTCAAACTGCCAATTTCACGCCTTTCAAGGCGATGTCCAAATTTTGTCTCTCAATCCTCGAAAATCTAATATTATTTATCTTACAGACAATCGAAATTCGGGATGTCACAGGATCACTCCCAGCAAGCAAATTTATGGACACTTCTACAATTTACAACACCATGTTGTCAAGATCAAATGTCAATCATCAAGCAGACACTTATCGGCAAATGTTAACCATTGATGATAATACTATAAGACATATCATAACATTTATTCCTAGATTAGATTATGTCTAATTCAAGGATCAAATAATAAAAGCAAGAACAATCACGAAATCAAAGAATGGTACCTCAGGCTGCCATATGTACATAGCAATATGTAAGACGGTGTTACCATCTTCGTTTTCCAGTTCAAGATTTCTATCATATGGACTTTCTTAAGCCATCCAAACAAAACCTTGAATGTTTCGGTGTTGCGATTTTTAACGGCAACATGAACCGCAGTCTCGCATTGGCTCGTCAAGTCTTCGATGGATGATTTTGCAGGCATATAGGAATTCTGCCAAGAGTTCCAAGAGCTCCACATTCTCTTGCTCATTGTCTCCTTTTTCCCTAGCTACAAAATGCAAAGGGGTGATCCCGCCTCGTCCTCGGACTCGAATCAACTCGGGGTTAAGGGTCATCAGTGCCCTCACAGTGTGATAATGCTTGTTTATCAAAGCCAAGTGCATGGGGCTATGACCCCCTCGTTCAGCTTTCGAGTGAAGGATGGCTTCAAGATGCTATCTCCATGGCCACTTTAATTTTCCCCTGCTTCGCGGGTCATGTAGTGGAGTATTTGGGAAGGGGCTCTCAAGTCCCTGATCTAAGAGATTTTCATCCCGCTCATTGAGCTATATAGCTCATTAGCATCATCGGCTGCTATTGCTTCTTGAAGAGTCATTGTTGAGGGGCGAAATGTAGGAGAAGAGGCGCTTTGCTCGGTGATGACGGATGGAAGTGGTGAACTTTGCAAAATCATATATAGTTGCCAAGATCAACCGAAAATTTAATTAGGCGAGTCAACAAGTGTACAGGCGGGCCCCAATGGCATGTTGGGGTGATTGGGGCCCAACGTCTTAGACATGTGCGTACTGGTTAGATTCTCAAGAAATCGTTAGGCTCGTAATTTTACGCCTCTCGCTTTCTTACTGTTGTTCTTTCGCTTCTTGTCATGCAATTCTTGTCATGCAATTCGTGGAATTGCATGACAAGATATATCAAAACTGTATTAGAAAAGTTTCACATTAAAAAAATTTTGCGGTATGGAACAGTTAATATGTCACAATTTACCCACAACTCATTGCTTTAACTTTTGAGTTAATGTCGATTCATTGGATATGTAAATGCGCTCAGATTTAAGATCTTTTTGTTATTCTCTCCGGGCAAATGTATCGAACTTCTGTTAGGCACCCCTAACATGTTGAAGTCGATACTCTGGAGCCACAGATGAATTTTGTCCTAAAATATTATTCAGTGAATGTTTGTGTGTGTATATATAGATAGGTGGTTTCAATTTGATGCTCGTAGTCAACCTACCTATTGAGACATGACACCATGTACATATGTACGGACCGATTCTGTTTCAGGGTTTAATCACGGCTAACGTGTTTTTCGAGACTACGTCAAAGGGCAGTGATTTTCGGAGTTTAACAATACCGGATATAGTTCTCGTACCTCATCGCTTGGCGAAGCGTGACTGTAAGTTCTTCCTGACAGGAGCATAGGATGAGTTCGGCGTATGCTGGCTAATGCTATATTATATTGTTTAGGATATCGTGTATATCTTATGATTTGCTGGAACATATGCAATGCGATGGTACTCGTTTCTAAAGTTGCATTATTCTTTGCTTGATCCCACAAAAATGGTGATTTTGCTCACGGGGGAGTTCTCTCTCCTCTGTCAATTTCCTTCTTTCGTTTTTTTTCTTTCTCCATGCAAAATAAAAGGCGAATAAAACTGAAAGCAAAAATAAATAAAGGAAAAAAAATCGAAAGTGCCAATTCCTTACCATTAGCCCATAGAAGATAAATTACAGAATTTAAAAATACATTTGAGAAGTTAACAGCATTAAACATGCTTCATCCTTCATTTGAAATGAGTCCACTTATAAACCGAAGCACCAATTATCTCCCTGAGCTCATGACGTCACATCGGTTGTTCGATTCTATTCAATACATGAAGGGGTGTTCTCTACTTGTTACTGTAATGGTTTATGGAATGAAGATTTAGTTTCAATTAAGTTTAGCATCGGATTAGCTAACAATATGTGAATGGCTAAGTAACAACTAAAGATACATATTAACAATTGAACCCCATTTGTGGGAAGAAGAATCATGTCACACTTTGTTTTCTCAAAGTCAAAATTGCAATGATTGCTTGGAAGACCAAAAAGCAAAGTGCTGGTAATCGATTTAAAAAAGAAAAAGAAAAGCAAAGTGCTAAATTTGCTATCACGTGTAAAATGTTGTCTTTATTCGTTTTTCGTTGGGAAAAAGGAGAATTCTTGTTGACGAAATGCACTTTGCATACTTAACTAGTTAATAGCATCTTCATCTTGATTACTGGCATTATAAATGCTTTAGCTGATACCTAACAAAAGTCAACATAAAGGCCAGAGGAAAAGATATCAAATAATATAATGTTCGTATGTTGATGTCTTTAATCATCCTTGAAGTGTCTCCTGTTTCTTATGATGACGTTGGCATAGGGCAAGTAATCCAAATCTGCTCAAGTCATATGTTGATGAATTGGACTTGAATTGCTATTTGTCAAAATAGCAAAATGCCTTCACTATTTGTAAAAATATTGATTATAAACACACCTCACAGTTACTCTATGCTCACGTTTTTTCTCTCTACACTCACCCGCTCTCTTCTACACTCACCCGTTCTCTTATTTGGACTTCTTATGCCACCCAAAATATAGAGCACTAGCTCCTTTTTATAGCCTAGCCAATTTTCTATATATTTCTATCGTTACTTTCTCAACAAGTATAGAACATTCTAAAGAAAGGCTAATCTAGAAATGATGAAGAAAATTCTAGAAAATGGAAGAGAGAGGAAGCTCTAGAATATCTAGGCAAATTATGAGGTTCTAGAAAGTTGAGGAAAAATCTAGAGAGAAGTTAATAGTTCTCAATGATAGGTGTTCAACAGAGACTAAATTAATCACTTGTTGGACAATCAATTCATATATTAATGGTTTAAAACTATTGTCTACCCTACCACACAAAATAAAACAAAGAAGACCAATAGTTGACACCCAATTTGGAGAGAGCACTTTCTCAAAAGTACAGGGCAATTCTTCTTTTTATGTTCGAAAGCATTTATGAATTGTTATTTAATCAATCAATTGGGATCTTCTGAAGTTACAAGATAAAGTAATGACTTACATCTATCTTCTTAAGAGGTTAGTACTTTACTATGTGTGCTATTGGCTGTTAGAATGATTGATTTGTACTTACACTGTGTTTATTTACGGATTTTATTTGGAAGGAGAAAGAAAAAGAATGGAGGAGGAAAACAAGTTGATCAAAAATTGATCGTTGTATTGAAGGGAATTGATGTTGTATGTCGCGCGAAAGAGTGCAAGGAACCAAACGAGAAGGATTTTATTCCAAAAGTGCAATCTTTAGAACAACCTCATTCTAATAGGTGTGATGCATCGTAGGTGTTCTACTTAACCTATTGATGTTCTGATTAACCTATGGAGAACATGCAACTTATCAAATTAAGTTGGTTATGCGGAGTCTGATTTTCCAATCACTTATATGGACTGAGGTCCTTCACAAATTTTGTGTTCAATTTTACGAAGCATCAATTGAAAAGCACGGTTACAATCGGAAGTTGCTTTGTCAATAATTGAAATGGGGTATTTGATGTCAATCAAGGCAATCAAGTAAGTTATTAGGGTCAGAGGTTTGCTCAATTACCTGGAATTGCAATTACGAGCTGACATAACACATTGATATCAAGCAAATTTTTATACGTGATATTGTGTATAAGAAACCACATTCGTTGAGAAAGTGCTCACAACAGATAATGCAACGAAGCATATGCCGTTGACTAAATTCCAATACTATTCGTACTTGGTTAGCTTCTACAATGAGTGAGGAGCCCACAGGAGTTTGGAAGAAATGACAACCGATGAGACTTCTCGCCAAAGTGGCGATTCGTTGACCATGGCTCGAAGTTAATTCTGACTGTTTTGAAATTCGATCTATAATTGAATCACAAGGAAACTCAGGCCATATTATTGGACTCTTGTGAACAGGATCGTCGGTGATGCAAAGAAGGAAATTAATTTCCCACAAGACTTCTTTTCTTCATTGAAGATGAAGTCCATGTTGACACCGGAGGAGGGCTTACAGCTGTTATGTGGCAAAAGGACACATGAAGTGTCAATATTTATATATGGCGCTCACTTTAGTGTTAATATTTTTTTATCATTTAAGTGTCAAATCAGAAGAAAAAAAACAATCACTTTAGTATCAACGGAGAAAAATTCGGACCAACTAATTACATGTCATTTATTTAAATTTTTTAACATTACATGGAAATTTTTTCGAAAAAGCAAGCCACATGGAGTCCATGTGAACTTTTAAACACAAAAATAAGTTAATTTTTTTAAAAAATAAAAGTAAATAGGAAAAAGATAAAAAAAAATTGCAGGCTACAACGGCGAGAGGGGTTGCCGAGCCCCGACGACCACTACCCAACCTAGTCGTCCCTAGGTGAGGCCAATCTTAGCCTTGCTGTGGGTCTATGAGGCCTCAACTAGCCACAGCAAGCCTTGCCGACCTCAGCAAGGCTTCGGAGGGGCTTGCCGGGGTTCGGTGACCCCCTCTCCCATCCTCCACCCTCATCAATCATTGCTGATGATGGTGGGGCCATACAGCCCTCACCACTACAACTTTTAAGCTCTAATTTATCTTTTCACTTTTTGGTTTTTTCTAATCTTATTATAAAATTTTTAATATGGCATGGATTTTTTTCTTGATTTTTAGTTTTTTTATTGCTGACTAAATCCTCCGGCAAGCCACATAAATGTCAAGTATAATTTTTGGCAAAGCTCACCGGAGTTAGCACTGAAATAATCATTTTTTAAACAAATTGGCACTTAAATGATCCTGGCATTGAAATGAGCATTGAAATGATTATTAGCATTGAAATGAGCACCATCTAAAATATTGGCAATCCAAGTGTCCTTTTGCCATTGTTTTGCATATAAATAATTTTTTTGTTGAGTTAGGTCTCGTGTGCGTAATGAGTATGCTTAACATGTATGAAAACTAGCATGATATACAAAGAGAATTGAGAACCTTCATCCAAGAGAGTGACGGTGTAATAGAACTCCTATTTTTGCGATTGATTTTTGTAAGCCCAGATTTAATCTCGAATTGAGAAACACTTATGAGTGAGTGTGATTGATATAATATCTTCTTTACCGATTATAATGGAATTATCATGTCAATCTCCCCCCATGTGGCAGGCACATCACCGTACCATGTAAATTTGTAGTATTCAAGTTTCATTTATGCAATTTATCTCTTACTCAAATCTCTCTTTTCTTTTTCTTTTTCTTTTTCTTTTTCTTTTTCTTTTTTTGGGTCACGCTTCAGTGTTAATCGTGACAAATCTCATTTTACAGACAGAAAGATAATTTATGGGTCCCATGAAAACATACAAGTCCATACATTTCTTAAATTAGCATTGAGTTTGAATACTTATCATTCATACGATGAATCTATCATATCATACCTTCTTGGTAAGTAGTGATATATAGCAATGGACTCGGGTTTTTTCAGGTATTCTCGATTCCATCTTTTTTCCATCCGACCTTCTGTTTCGTGATAAGTCACTTGAAAGGTGGCTTCAAAGACAAGATGTTAAACGCAAAATCGACGATGCTGGATCTATATATTATCTTTTTCACATTCTACTTTCTATTTCGTGGAAATTTTAGATAGTATTTCAGTCGATTGCTCTCTTTTTATGTTGGATTTTCGATATTGAATCTGTCACTGTAAAGATTTTTCAAGTATTTATCTAGCATTTTTTAATTTTGGGTCGAAATTTATCCAGCTTAGTTGCGTATGATTCTGCGTCTTGTCCAATGCGCCACGGCTTCTTGCTTTCTCCAATTGCCTGCAATCAACAGCACAATTACCATCACGACCACTGCGCATCGCTGCCGCTTGTTACCTTCCCTGATTGCCTGCAACCAATGACCACCAATGTGTTAGCATCAAGAGATTTCTCTCTAGCCCCATCGTGCCTGTACGCTTCGGACATGCATGTGTGCGGGAGTTGTGACTCTTGCTTTTCATCTCCCCTGCATCAGTTTATATTAGAATATGGAAGACCGTGGGACGTGATGTCTGTTAACAAAGATAATGGCAAAAATTGCCGCATTGCAAAGATTTCGTTCACAAAAAAATCGGGGGGCCAGGCTTTGAACGGCTAGCCCCTCACGTCAGGTCTCACTAATCTTTATCCTCTTACCATCCGGCATCCCCCACTGACCACCTTACGTCAGGTTTCATTGCATCTCTTCCCACTAGTAAACTCTGCCGTCCCTGGTATTGTAATTTAATACGCGAAAATGCTAATCAGGATCTTGCAAATATATATCAACGTGATAGCACCAGAGAAATTAAAGGAGGAACAATAAAAGAATACCGACGATGTACGTGATTCGATTCGAATATTACAGTCCGAATATCCAAACCTTTGTCTAAAAGAAGAGCCAGCAGCAAATAATTCATTAATAATCGAATAATCAAGTTTACACATCGCTCATAATTTCGAATATTTTCCAAATATAGATTAAACCTAAACTCTTAAGTGTTTACAATAATAAACAACTCAAATGAAAGTAAAACTCACGGCACAAATTCACTTGTCCAGTACACGTCTGCGCGGCCAAAGAAGCGAGACCTCCAGACATCTCCTTGCCCACTGGACTTCTCTTCGAGCGGCGGCATCAAGAGTTCATTGTGTGGCTACAGGGAGCCCACGATTTCTCCACTCTGTAGCCATGTACTCCTTCTTTCTTGTGCGTGGCCAGTCTTCACTGTGCGGTCATGTCTACTTTGAGAGCAAAACCCATTTATTTCTGCACCCTCACCTTCACTGTGCGGCAAACAAGGAAGGACCAAAAGAAAATCCACGACCTCACTGTTCCTTCTCAGTTGCGGCCAGGAGAGCTACTGTGCGGCCGTCAATATATATATCCTTCTCAGGCTCGAAAAATCCTTGTGCCCTAAAGAAGATCAAGTCAACAACTTATTCTTTTCTGATCAGTCCACAAACCAAAATATATAATAAAGAATATAAATCCCTTTTTTATCTTTTAGTGCCAATGAGTCCTTTTACTATTTGACAGTAAAAAAAGCTTAATTTCTTCCATCTCTTTATGCGGTCAACTTGGCTATTTATCCAACCGAATCAA
>JAGVVM010012813.1:0-10849 GCA_019149425.1 Psidium friedrichsthalianum
CCAGTTCACCGAGGTATGTTCAAGGATGATTATCTTCGTATACAAATCAAATTTCGAAAAATAATCACACCTCATGAAACTAGGTATGACCAGGTTTCAAGAATGACCAACGTTCGAAAAATGGTTAACCGAGTACATCGCAATGGTATCGACAAAACAGCTAGTTGAAAACCAACACCTAGCCAAATTTCAGACCCCTCACTTGGCAGTTCACCAAGGCATGTTCAAGGATGATTATCTTCGTATACAAATCAAATTTCAAAAATAATCACACCTCATGAAACTAGGTATGACCAGGTTTCAAGAATGACCAACGGTTCGAAAAATGGTTAACCGAGCACATCGCAATGGTATCGACAAGATAGCTAGTTGAAAACCAACACTTAGCCAAATTCCAGACCCCTCACTTGGTAGTTCACCGAGGCATGTTCAAGGATGATTATCTTCGTATAAAAATCAAATTTCGAAAAAATAATCACACCTCATGAAACTAGGTATGATCGGGTTTCAAGAATGACAACGGTTCGAAAAATGGTTAACCGAGCTCATCGCAATGGTATCGACAAGACAGCTAGTTGGAAACCAACACTTAGCCAAATTCCAGACCCCTCACTTGGCAGTTCACTGAGGCATGTTCAAGGATGATTATCTCGTATACAAATCAATTTCGAAAAACTAATCACATCTCATGAAACTAGGTATGACTAGGTTTCAAGAATGACCAACGGTTCGAAAAATGGTTAACCGAGCACATGGCAATGGTATCGACAAGACAGCTAGTTGAAAACCAACACTTAGCCAAATTCCAGGCCCCTCGCTTGGCAGTTCACCGAGGTGTTTTTCAAGTGCCGATAACTTTGTACTCAAATTAAACCAAGGGGAAACGATCATACCACATGAAACTAGGTATGATCTAGTTTTCAAAACGATCAACGACTCAGGAAAATGGTCAACTGAGCACGTCGTAATGGTGTCGGGAAGTGACGGGGTCTGAAGTGGTTACAACACTTAGAAAAAATTTTCGGCCCAGAGAACGATTCAAAGGGGCATGTTCTCGACCTCGTAACTTTTTCTACAGATCAAACCAAGGGAAAATGGACATATCCCTGTGTTCTAAAACATGCAAGGATCACAAAGAAACAAGAAACGAGCAAAAATTCCCAGGTTAAGGTAATGGAAATCGGACACAAAGCAGACGAGTTGGACTGTTTCCAACACTTAGACAAAATTTTCAGTTTAAGCCAGATCAACCAAGCAACTTCGAGAGGGCATATCTCACAACTCGGTCACAACTAAGGGCCGTGTGACACATCAATGCGAAGATCTACATGCGTATAACACACTTCAAAATATTTCAACCAAAAATCACTTGTGAAACGCACGCAAAACAGGCTCAAAGTAGCCGGTTCGGACTACCCGGGCATTTCATCAAACATGTAACTTGCAACAAAGAAAACGAAGATTCGAGCCACTTTGGATGAAATCAAAGCATGAAATCACTCAAATATCATCAAATAAACATGGAATGATGTTTTATAGTGATCGGTTTGGCTTTGTTGACCCGAAAGTCAAATGGAGCCAAACCGAGCAAAAACCGAACGCGAAAACAGGGGATTCGGGTTGGACCTGCTCGAGGGAGGAAGAGGCGACGGCGGTGGCCGGAGTGGCTCGGGTGGTGCTCCAAGGATGCTCGTGGATGGTTTTGATGCTTCACCGGAGTTCTAGGCCGCTCGGATTTCCCCCGGTTTCCTTTTTTCCTCTCGGCCAAGTATGCTCTGTTTTTTTTTATTTTTCTCCGGTACCACCCGTTTTCTCCGTTCTTCTCCACTTTTTCTCTCTGTTGGTTCTCCTTCTCTCGTACGTCAGAAAGAACCCCCCCATGTGTTCGATGACCTCCGTCTCCTTTTATGACTTTACCACAGCACATGGATACTCTCTCGAGACGCTCTTCTTTCCTCTTTTCTGCTGGTCTCCCCCTGAAGTTTTGTCGTCATTTCTCTCTTTTGTAAGTGGAGTCTCCAGCCTTAACACATGTGCTCTCCACTGATCCCTTCTTTCGGTGCCACTTTCAATGGATTGACAAACTGGAGAAGATCACTTTCGCTGAGAGATTTTGCAGCTGGTAGTCTGTCCAATACCTCTTTTCTCTTTGTTTAACTTTCCTTTGGTGGAGCTCCATCATTGCACGCTTGAGAGTTGTGGCGTTACTGGACATCAGCAAAGAATGATGATAGCTCATGCGCTCCACTCAGTTAGTTTGCACCGTCCGGCTGGTTCAAAGTTTTTTCCTATTGCACATGTTTTCTGACGCAACTTGATATTTTGAAACCAAAAGTGGAATCCCAAATTCCTCTGCAAATTTCCCTTTTGTATTTCTCAGCTGCAACATGTGCAACCTCATGACAGTCCACGTAGAGCAAGGTTAGATCATGAGAACGATGAATTTTTTAGAAGCTCATGGAAGTGCAAGTAACGATTACGTTCACCACAGCCAACACAAATATCTTTTTTCCTCCAAAGGTAATACTCATCATTTTCATCTTCTGCACGGCCTTTAGCTTCGAACAGAAGAATAATAACAGGAGGGTCGTCATCAACAAGTTTCGCAAGATTGCGGTGAACATACCATTCAAACTTCCTATTTTTCTTTCGTCTTCCTCGATAGATCCAAAACTATGGATTAGCTTCAGCGCACGGCTTTGGGATCCAAGGAAGTGTTGACAGCAAATTGGACTAGTGACTCATGGGAGGTCCCACAATTGGACCATTCTCTGAAGCTTTTTTTTTAACCGAGCTCCACCTCTTAAATTGAGCTAGCAAACGGCGTTTTTTTCACAAATTGAGTTCGGAATCGGCTTGCCCATCTCGAGTTACTTGTAAAAATGTGTTTTGCCCAAATTTTACCCACGAATGTACGAAAACTCCAAATTTAGGTTTTGCTCAAAAATGAAATTCCAATGTTCGAACCTCCAAACGGCAAAATCAAGCCAAACTGGACCCCACAATGGATTCGGAATGGCGAAAACTATAGGATGACGGGCTTGAGTTTTCATGGGTATCCTCGGAGTTGGATTAATTTCATTTTTTAGCGAAATCGGGGAAAAAGAAAATAAAAATGCGGAAATGGGCATTTAATTGAGATTGAGCAAATCGGGGGGCTTTTCGGACGAGACAAAAATTCAAGGGCTTGGGTAATGATGTCCTTGACCTAAAAATAAAAAAATCAAAATCTTAAAAGCTGAAAATGTATTTTTTGGCAAATTCGGGGTTATGGTTAAAGAAGAAACACATAGTCCCGATTTTCGCTTTTCTTTTTCGAGAGACCAACATGAAAAGGGAATTAAAAGAAAAATATGGGCTATCTTTTCGTATTTTTGCGGCCTCAAATGCTATTTTTCCCAAATTTTCCTCCTTTTTTCTATTTTTTCGAAAAATATTAAAAAATACTCAAAAATTCCAAAAAATATTTTTATTGGAAATGGGCCCCTGGGCTGGGCCTCCAGAACCATTTTTGTAATTTTTCGATTTTGTATGGATTTTTTAGGATTTTTTAAAAAATAGAATGGCTAAAAATCAGGTGTCAACAGCTGCCCCTCTTTGATAGAATTCTCGGGAGAGATTACTCTCAAAGACAAGGTGACACCTGACGCCTAACCGACTCTGCTGGGGAAATGATAAAAGAAAGGACATCAACCTACGCACCCTCCGGTGATAGCTTAATCCCAGAGCTTGTTTCATTCATTTTAATACTGAGAGACAGATGAGAGAGGAGTGATCCTTACCTGCCCCTTACCTTTTGGAGTGTAGATAGCATATGATGTGGACAATTTCAAGAAAATACCTAGAGATCTACCATGAGAACACTCTAGGACGGTTAAGCTTCAACCCGTATGGTAGGTCAACCCATGATAGTGAAAATGGTTCACCCAGATTAAGGGTTCGCCGAAGAGGTGCCTGTAGGAAGGACTTTGGTTTGCCTATAGAAAGGACTTTAGTGTGCCTGTAGAAAGGACTTTGGGGTGCCCGTAAAAAGGACTTTGGTGTCTGTAAAAAGGACTTTTGTTACTTGTAAGAAGGACTTTTGTGTGCCTGTAAGAAGGACTTTTGTGTGCCTGTAAGAAGGACTTTGGTGCCTGTAAAAAGGACTTTTGGTTACTTGTAAGAAGGACTTTTGTGTGCTTGTAAGAAGGACTTTTGTGTACCTGTAAGAAGGACTTTGGTGCCTGTAAAAAGGACTTTTGGGTGCCATTCTGGGATTTAGGGAGACCAAGAATCCTGCAGAAGCTCAAACCCAATTTAATTTACCTTGAAGGGTCAGGTTGAAGATATACCTTCCTGAGGATTTGGAAGAAACGCCTGGTGGTTTCTCGACGACTAGGTTTGTTCATTCAATAATCGCCAAACGGGAACTTGAAAGGTAACTCGAACATCAAAAATGTGTTACCTGTCAGGCAGTGTCAGAGGTAACATATGCAAGCATTTTCATCAATGAGTTCATTGGTTCATGCAAAACTGTTTAACTAAGTTTGCAATGATCAGAACAATATGTGTGGTAACTCATGATGCATTCAATCAAAATGTGAATAATGCAAAACTATTCTGTCAAGTTTGCATTACCAATTCTGTTCAAGGAGGTCATCATAGCATGAACACCTCGAATGTAATCTGAATGGGGACTTCAGTCCGAAAGGGCTTTCTCTCACTCTCGAGAAAGGCTGTTTATCCTGATTGCAGGATTGAAAAGAAATCACTCAATCTCACCATCATCGCATTCGACAAGGGTCTGAGCAATCTCGCAATTGGTACGATCAAGCCGATCTGAAGGTCTTTGATTAGGACAGTAATGTAGGCTGAGTTAAAGGCTTACCAAATGGGACTCTTTTGAGTCAAGGTCATTGACAAAAAGGTTTTCATCATCTGCTCCAGGTTTACAAGTCAAGAACCCTGCGAAAATGAGAGAGAAATAGTCTTGCTCGTACCTTTTCGAGCGATGCTTAAATCATTCAACTCTACGTTAACTTAAGTGCCTTAATCAGAAAAGACTTTCAAGGGTTGTAACGTAGATTAGGATTATGGACCGAGGAAGGCTTATTTTGGCCCAAAAGATATGGGAGGTGGGTTTGACATTGGTGGTCATTGCATCTTCATCATCAGTTTCTACCCTCAGAATAGTCCTCAAAGAACATCATCGTTGTACGAGGATGGTGTCAATTTCTGCTGATACCGTCGTCGCTCCCAAATGGTGTAAACTCCAGCTGTGTATTTTTTTGCAACTTGACTCCTTCGAAGAGTTTTCTTTCACAACCAGATCCCATTGGGGATTTACATTGATCTGAATGGGCATTGGCCTTGCTTTTAACTGGCGCTTTGCTTTTTTATGCCCAAGATTGACTTTCTTCCTTTTGGTCCCATTTTTTGCCTTTTTGTCTTTTTTGTTCTGTTCAGGAAAAGAATTTCTAAAAATTGTGCCATATACACATGTATATCAAAGACTTAGCACACTTGAAGAGTCGACTCAGGACTTTATGTAAACCCACTTCTTCTGAGTTCTTCTGCTTTGAGGTAGCACCACCTTCATCTTAGAATGAGCAATGATCACCAACGGGGTTTAAGAAATGAATACGTAGGCTCAATTGGGTGGTGCAAAGGATATGAGTGTATTGGATAGAGAAACGAATGCATTTCGTCGTCCTAAGGCACTTGAGTTACCGTATGAGGCTGAGAGTAAAGGAACACTCGAAAATTGATGTTAGTCCGAGTAAGAAAATTTCTAACCATTTACCTCATGCTATTGCTAGGACTACCTCTGTTTGGCCCCGATGTGGAGTGGTTCTTGACAGGGGTTGCGAAGTGAAACCGCTGCTCAAATAGGTTTTCAATGGTCACCTGCAGTGTTTAGGATAGAGAAATGAATGCCTCCTTCCTTTCAGCTATTGTACCTTGCGAGACAACCCATTGCCTCGAGGAATGCGGATCCTGACTACCGCTCATCTCACTGGGGATTAGATTACAGGACGTGTATAGGAATGGCTTGCCTTTCATCATCCTGTCATGCCCCATTCTGTACATTCGATGCATCATATGCAGTTTATGCTCCAAACCAGAATTGGCGAAATCAACATGCAGAAAAGTCATGCATGGCTCATGGCATACGCAAACGCAAACGCAATGCAGATATGCCAGTTTTCAGCCCCACACGAGTTTACCAAAAGTGCATGTATGCAAGAAAATTCTCAACAATTGGAGTATTTGAATTGCCCCTAGGACATGTGGGTGGATCGAACAAATCGAGGAATCTACTCCTTAAGTCAATGAGTAGCTTATCTCGTTTGCCCCTGCACAACGAAAGGCACGAGTGAAGGAGTTAAGTGAAGGTTTGCAGCATTTGAGTTTCTCGAATATTGACAACGATCATGGTCGTCGGTCGAATGCCCTGCAAGAAGGAAAGCAGAAAGGTTACTCTTGAAACCAAATGAGTTAAAGAGGGCATACTTTCCTTTTCAATTCAGGGTTTGCCATCCATTTGCCCCAGTTTCATCAGACTGGATTTTAGCAGATGATCATGATTTGCCGCTTGAGATTATCTCCTTCGACATGTCAAATGTTAGTGTTAACATTTCCCTTCATCTTGAATGTTTTGCGTGACTCCTTTTATTAGGTTCGCTGGATCAAGTTTCCTCGACGTTCCTTGTACACTTCACCATCAGAGTTAAGGTTATGGCCAAGTATTGACTTCGGTTTCCTCGTCGAGTATTCCTGTCTCTTTCTGCAAAAGAAATGCGAGAAAAGTTGTTTTATTTATTTACAATACTTACAACATTTCCATCCTCGAGGATCGAACTCAGGACGTCTCGAACCATTGTCATTCCCCATGCCATCAGGCCGATTGGACCGTAGGCGTCCATGGAGGCTTTCTTTTAAGAGTTAACCATTGAGATGGCGTGGTATTGTTACTTTGCATTGGGCAGTCCCACGTCACGGTTCTTTTCAAGGCAATCTACAGTCCCGCGTGAAACAGAATAAATCATTCAAAACTCAAGACGTTTACGGGTAAATTGGAACGATACAGAATTACCCATTTTTTGAAATTGCTTGTATCTTCTGCTTGTGGTTTTCTTTGCTCGAATATGTCCGTCTTGCGATAGTGTCTATGAGTTGATTTGCCCCCCAGTTTCCTTCAATACGAGGACTTCGCATTTGGGCATGACCGTTATCGGGTTAATTTGCAAATTCCCTTCAGGTTTATGCAGATTTTTACTCGCCATCAATTGGTCGCGAGGTTGGTGAGGTGGAGGATTCGAGCATTTAATAGGGGGAAGGCGGATTATTACTCCTTACTTTTACATAACTTACAAAAGCAGAAAAACAAATGCACTCATTTGTTCTGCTTCCTCTGCAGGCTCTCCCAGTGGCCAGCAAGCTTCACCCGGATCAGGTATGCATCAGCCATATTGAAAGTCTGGTGGTCACTGGCCGATCATGTGCATCACAGCCCCGACGCTTTACTGATATCAAACTGGTTGATTATGGCGAAAAGATTATCGTCAATGTCCACTTGGTGGTGATCTGTCCCTTCTTCCTTGGAGGTATTGATGCTGATCCAGTAGCATTGGTCTTTTCGTACCCTGCTCCAACAGAACTCGGTCCTGTTATAAACTGGTCTAACTCACCTCTTAAACGTGCATTTTCGATCCTCAGATCATGCATTTCATCGAGGGTGAAGAGGAGGCTATTGCAGCTGGGGCAGGTGGAGGAGTCAAAAGCCTCTTTATACATCTTATTTTCCGCTCGGAGGTTTTCATTTTCAGCTCTTAAAACTCGGCTTCGTTGTGCTCACGACGAGTCTTCATTCGGGTTCGCCTATTTTGAAACCAGAACTTGATTTGCAAAGGTTCAAGTCCTAGCTCTTGACTCAGTTCCATTTTCTGTTTGCCGTCTGGCATAGGGCATGTTCTGAAGAAATCCTCAAGCCTTTGTACTTACTCCTTAGTATGGCGACGGTAACGCTTCTTTTGACCTTATCGTTGTTGTCCTTATCTTTACTGAGATCTTGGACGTCATCGACGGAAAGGCCAGGTTCCATGGGCTCGATCCCAAACATGGCTTCGAACTCTTCCTCTCCCATATTCAGCAAGTAACGATAGCTCTCAAGAGAATTGGATTGAGACATCTTCGATAATTCCTCAAGACTTGCTAACTCTTCTGGTGTTTTCACTCTCTTTAAATTTTTCTGAGCGACTGTGTATGATTCGAAACTCTCTTCAGAGTTTTAGATGAAGATTATCAGAAGGACGCCTCCTTTTAAAATTTAGACATGTATGGTTTCTCCTGAGCGTTCGTCTTTCTCAACCTTTCTTGCGTGTCTCTTGCTCGGCTTGTCTTTTCTCGTCTTTTCCTAGTGGTAGGGCTCTCGTCGTTATCTCTACCATCGATTTTACTGGCGAGTCCTTCAATAAAGACGAGTCGTATCTCCTTTTCTGTTGAAAATTTCTTGTCTCCCACTCAGTTCGCTTTTATTCTTTCTTTTCTAAAGTGGTGGCGTCTCATCCTGCTTTTCCGCAAAAACGTGAGATTTGCTTGGCTCTAGGTCACCACCTAACTAGAGTTCGGGCCAACGGGGTGTTGCCGACAGATAATAGTAGATAGGAAAACCTGACCAATAAGGACTACCCCAGTGAAATCAGTATTTAAATTGAAGCAGATTATCGCCTTCGCATTCCGATCATCTGCCTCAGCTCTCTCCTCCTTTTTTTCATATTCTGCTTTCAAAAATGGCCAATTCTCCTAACCATACCTTCTCCGCCGAAGTCCTGGCTGGGTGGGAGAGACTCTACAATCTTCTTGGTAGAGGTTACGCTCATATAGCCCAAAACCCTACCGTTGAGGCTGAAATCCTCGGTCTATTCAGGACCGTGGATGCTGCTTCCGTTGAGGGTACCCAACTGGGGAGGGAGTATCTGAACTTCCCAACCCTCTTCATCAATTTTCTGGCTGCCTATAACCGCGCTTATGAAACGGTCCTTGTGACTGCTGTCGTGAAAGCTCGTTACCAAGACCGGCACGAGCGTCTGGAAACAGTCACATTTGTGGCTGATAATCACAAGAAGGCCCTCAAGTTTGCCAACAATCAGCTTTCGTGGCTGGTTCGTGAGAGGAGAAAGTTGGTGGACCGTCTGGCCTTGGTCCAAACTTACGCCAATCAGGAGCCGGGCAATATTGTGATGAGGTGCAAATGCGGTTGGCTGCAGGAGAGACTTGATGACATTACGACAGACATTGCTTTCGAGAGGGCAGCGATTCCGGACCTGGAGTTTGCCGTCGAGCATTACGAGGCCAGTATGGCCAGGCTAAGGAGAAGTGCGATCGCCTCTTCTTTAGGCTCGCGGAGCTCAATCCCGAGAATGCCCGGTGCACCCAGAGCATCAACTGTTTGGAGAGTCAGTTGAGCTCTTTCGTAATGGTTGTCAGGGCTCAGTTTGGCTTTACTTTTCCTCCTCAGTGAGCTGTTGTAATACTCTTTGATGAATGGAATGAAAGAAAAGCTTCACGTGTTTTTTGTTTAATTTTTCGGTCATCTCTTCTCCCGTATATCACGATAGATCGATTCGAGGCACAGGGAATACCGAGGCTTAACACCCTTCCTGTTGTTCTTGTTTGCTGCTGTAGACGATGATATCAAGGATATTACAGAAACTTTTGACAGTGGGCTCCCTTTAGCCGCATCGAGACCCGTGGGCTGGTCACGTGAATTATGACGACTCGGTTAGTGCGCCAATAATAAATTAGGCCACCTATTGCGTGCCCCTACTTTGCTCATGTGGTCTTTCGGCGTCCACTTGTGTGTGCCGGGCGCCTGTGGTATCGAGAGAAATGCCCGTGGGCCATACTCGATAATATAAGCGTCGGCCCTTCATTAAACATTTTGACTAAGTGAGCCAAGAAGACGTTACAGGCTTATCTCTTGGGCTCTGATTGTACAAACTGTTCTTTTCTGAAACATTTATAAGGATCGGGCAATATATCGAGAATGTTCCCATGTCTGATCCGGATACATTTACAGCTCCTTCAAAATACATAACTTGTATACGTTGACGATTGACACGTTTCTGTCTCCGGGAGGTTTGATCTCTTCGCTTGCCCCCAAGGTTATCGGCTAGGACATCGGTAATTCTTCAAGGTTATTCCGTGAAAGCCCGACAAGCGCTCTTACAGTAATCGCGCTCGTTCCATCCTAGCGTGCAGCTCCTTGCATTGTCGTTGGTTTCCCTAGAGAAGAGTGAATTAATCAGAGAGTGTGGTATGGGTAATAATGTTGGGACGAATACATTCCACATGTTCCTGCAGGTTCACAGGAGTGAGATTCTTGCTTGACTCAAACAGCCCATCAATTCAGGAGCTTCCCTTGAACCTGCAATCTTATGGAGTCAATGCATGTATGCATGAAACACATGCGATAGTCTTAGAGTGACTCAAATTGCCCGAAAGGTAGCCAAGCTAGCTCTTGCTTTTCATTTCAAGGATAATACTGTTTGACTGCATCTGCATTTACAGGAAAGCCTAACTCCCTCCATCCATGTTTACAAGAATCAAAGCTCCCCCAGGAAGAACCTTTTGATAACGTAAGGACCTCATAGTTTGGGGTGAACTTGCCCCAGGATGAGAGACGTTCGAAGCGTCTTCTTTACTACCAGATCTTCCACCTCAAATGTCTAGGCTTGACCTTTCGATTGAACGACTTTGCAACCCTCTTCTGGTAACTTTGACCGTGGCATATTGCTTTCAGGCGCTTTTCGTCGATCAGGTTCAATTGCTCATACCTCTGCTGGTCCATTCAGCCTCGGAGAGGAAT
>JAGVVM010012814.1:0-10536 GCA_019149425.1 Psidium friedrichsthalianum
TTTTTTGGGTTAATTATTATTATTTTTAATTAATTAATTTGGACGAAATTAATTAATTAATATTTGATTAATTAATTATGGTGTTTTAATTAATCGTGATCTAAGTAAATAATTATTATTAAATTAATAATTATTTATGACGAATTGTCGATTAACTTTATAAAATTTTCGATGGATGAGAGTCTGTTAATTTTCTAACTCACGATTAATTATTTATTTATCGGCTTGTTATTATTGATTTATTTTTGGGTGATTGTTTGCTAATTATGTATATATCGTATGCATATTGATGGTTGGTTGCTCTTATTTAAATGTAAAATCTAGTGGATAATGTGCATAATCATATGACAGCATGCGAAGTCAAAATTTCTTATTTGAGCATAAAAAAAGGAAACGGCCTTGAGCAAGATTTTGAGCACGACCGTATGAGCATTTTAATTAAATGCAAAGATAGTAACTGGCTTGGTTATCTTGCATGCTTGTGTGGTCACATATTGGATATCGTCGCTCGGGGGTATCCCGTGGACGACGCCCGATAAGTTCGTGCCGTATCGATCGGAACCACACGACTTATTGGAAGCACAATAGTTTGTGTCATCAGATTAATCGGATGCCGGTCGCAGCTTGTGACGGACCGAAGTCCTTACATGAATGCATGATATATCTGTACCGTGTCGATCGGAATAACACGGATTATTGGTTGCCGTCGCTGAAAGAGCGGGACGATGCCCGGTCATGCCGGAAGAGCACCAACTGCCTAGTGTGCTAGGCATCAACTGTCTAGTGTGACAGGACCGAGTGCCCGTTAATAATTGAAAATCACATATTGCATAATGCCTTAGAGTTTGGTACGTGTATTCTGGTTATTATATTGTGTGGATTAAGACGAGGTAAGTTGTATGTGATTGACAGTTGAATTGCTTCTATGTTGTCATGCCTGCTTAGGTTGCCTGAGTAAATCAATGCTCTAATTAGACTTAGGCGTTGACTCATAGAGATATTTATATCTCACCTGTCGTTGATAAATATTTTTCAGGTCCATAACTTTGGAGATACACTGAAGTAGATGACGAGGGTGCCGTAACTCCTCTTTTGGAGTAGATATGAAGTTAACCCTATCCTGACTCATTATCCTTTTTGCTGGTCTAGGGTTAACGATTATCTACTAATGAAAATGGTAGTCTTTTGCTAAACTGGCTATTGCTATTTGATCTATTGTCCTACTTATCTATCCCTGCGATTTTGGCGATTGTTTGGGGAGTTTCGCGTTCCGCATGCGTATAATTATAAGATTAAAATAAATGGATCAATGACGTACCTAGGACGTTACCCTTTTATGACCCAAGGATGTCACAAGAAGCCTCCCCTACTGCCAAGATCACCAGCCACGAAGATGTTCCTGTTGATAGCGAGTTAGCTCTTTTGAAGGCCGTCGCTAACCAGCCGATCTCTGTTGCCATCGATGCCGGAGGATCTGCTTTTCAGTTCTACTCCGGGGGAGTTTCGCTGGCGATTGCGGGACCGATCTGGACCACGGTGTCACCACAGCTGGGTACGGGACTAGCGATGATGGAACCAAATACTAGTTGGTAAAGAATTCGTGGGGCACGGGATGGGGCGAGAGTGGATACATAAGAATGAAAAGAGATGTCGATGCCGAGGAAGGGCTACGTGGCATTGCTCTGCAAGCTTCTTATCCAACTGCCTAAATGGTTTGAGGAGGAGGAGGAGATTTCTGTGTTTTGTTGTTCCTTGTGGATGTGAAGAAGAAGATTTTCCTTGTGGATTTCTGTGTTTTGTTGTTCCTTGTGGATGTGGAGTGTGTTTCTAAACTTGTATGTAACTGAAGACAGCGGATTTCATCAGTATAACATGTTCTTATACTTAGGTTGCTTGTTCCTTGACTCCATCAAGATGAAACCACTTTTGATCACGCGTGAATTTCGGTAATAACTTAAAATTTCACAAACCGACCATCTTGTTGAGGCTGTAAATACACTCCAGACTAACAACTTAGATCGGACGCAGTTAATTCAAAATTTCTTCGCGCAATAAGGAAAAATTTCATTGACAAGAGACTACCATATAGGAATCTCAGTCCAGAAGGAGACAAACTTTTCGCAACTTAAATTTTTCAAAGATGGATGGAATGGTGTGAGTCAATAACAAAAAGAGAAAAGAAAAAAAAGAAAAAATTGAGAAAATATTATTAAATATTATCCACGTTAGTGTCAGCGTCAACATCAGCGTCGGCTAACCAAATTTAACCGGAAGGACTGAATCAACTAAAATGTTAAAGGTTTATGACTAAATTAGCATAATTATAATAGGTTTATGATTTTTTAGGTATTTTTCTCTAAATAAAAGCATAGAATGTAATATAAGTTATTCATGTTAAATAGCATTCAGAGATGTACTGCCATGGCTAAAGCGACAAAGCCACTTTGTACAGAAGTGGTACTCTAAGTAGCATCGACACGTGACAAGCGATACGACACACCGACACTTCAATTTTTAAAAAATACAAAATTTTGACACGTTGTATATTAAATATAAATTATTATATATACATGATAAATTATCATATATATATTTAAAAAATATCAAGGGTGAGTGTCTTATTCTTTTGTTAGGGATTCATGATTAGATTTTTTTGGGGTTGGCTAGGTATATTAATTTTTGGGGCAGTTGGATATATGACTTGAGTGTGCGTGCGTGCGTGCGTGTGTGTGTGTATTATATTTATATTTTGACCCTTAATTTATTGAAAATGCTTAAAATCGACTCTATGCGTGTCAAAATGGCGTGTTCGGATGCTAGACTCGCATATCGCTAGAGTGTCCGGAGCGCGGATCACATGTTGGAGAGGGTTTGTGCTTGCTAAGTGGTACTTGACTACACATCTCTAGCTATTCATCTGGCAATTATGAGTGACTGATTTCTAAGATAGGTCGGTTCATATCAACACGCGTTCGATACGACACAAAGGCCCTTGGAGAATGTTTGCACTTTCTAAGTGGTACTTGACTCCACATCTCTAGCTATTCATCTAGAAGTTATGAGTGACCAATTTCTAAGATGGGTCGGTTCTTACCTTGGAACCTGGAACCGAATCGAGTAAGATCGCTTCCCAGTTGTGAACCAGGAACTAGCCCACCCGATCCGGTTCTAGGGTCGATTCTAGAATCGATGATTTCTTCTTCTTCTTTTTGGGTTTCTTATAATCCCTATAAGTGAGAGTTTCCCGACATTAAAATATAATTTACTAATTAGAGTTTGCTTCAAGATTTAAAAAAAAAAAAAGATTACAAAGTTTGGGCTGGCCGGTCTGTCCGTTCAGTCTGGTTCCATATGTGGAATTAGAAGCAAGATCAGTTATTCCTAGTTCCGAATTTTTTTAATTGGAAACTGAACCAATCCCCTCGGATACCACCTAAAATCAGCCGGTCGGGTCCAATTTTCATGTTGGACCGGGAGCACGCACTCCTACAAGAAGCGAACGTTTTCTTTCTTTCTTTTTTCATACGTTTTCCTTTGGCTTTTTTTTTCCCCCCTTGGCGAAGTTGTCAACAATTATTTTGTTATTCCCTATAAAGCTCCTGTGATATTATGAAAAGAAATTAATTTGTGTACATAAATATCCATGTTTAAGATACTATAATAAAGTTTTTTTTATTTATTAAGAATTATTAAGTTAAATAAAATATTTATCTTAAGTGACAAATAGTAATTGCAAAAAAATCTCCCACATCAATTATGTACAAAAACCCACTCATACACGTACATACGCATGTGTATATCTATACACACATATTGCCCTGACTCGTCAGAAAAGTAAGATTTTCGAATTTACTTTGTTCTTAGTCTTTGTGTCTTTATCGCAATTGGCAAACTTTACGCTAGCAATGAAAATATCTTTTTCCGACTGAAAAAAAAAACTCCATCATACATGAAAATATAAAAAAATAATATTAAATAATAGATATAAGGAGATAATTAAACGACTAGCACTAATTGCAAAACCTCCAACACCATATAAATAAAAATCCCCTTATGTTTGTATAGGTTGATGCGGAGAACACTGAATTACAGGGAAATTAAAAGGCAAACTATGTACACGAAATGAATGAAGAACAAGACAAAATCAATGGAATATTATTAACGCTTCAAATTGAAACAAAGTACCGACCAAAAAAAAATATTTGAAATCAAAGTAGAATCAGAAACACTTGACGCTCATATTGAAACATAGAAATAAACATTACAAACTTAACTCCGAAAACTAAAACCAAAATGGAAAGAGATCGCTTCAAAAGAAAAAGCATTGAACGAAAGTTTGTCTCAGTTTTCGCATATTATGAGCGCCTTCTCTTCATTCGTCAGCGCCAATGGCTAAATAGACTGAATTAGCACAAATATAAAGATTTAAGATTGAATTGACGCAATTGTAATAGGTTTAGGATTTTTTTTTTTGTAATTTTCCCGGTTCAAACAGAATAAAAATAATAGTTAATCAATTAAGAGAGAGAAAGTCCAGTCAATGATAATCCAATCAAGACAAAATAAGGACCGAAACAAGACAAAGTGAGGACCATTACATCAGTAAGTGCCACTAGTAAAAAATACACATAATAATAGGAAAATGTACCATTACTTTGACCAAGTGCCACTAGTGAAGAATACACTTGTTGAACTCCCAAGTGCTGACGAGACTTGAAAATTCCTTGTCTAGATATTGCTGATGCTCCAAAAGTGGTGTCGAAACTTCACCAAATTCTTACAAACTGAGTCAAATTATTAAGTTAATCTCTTGTTTTCCTCATATGATTCGCACAACATTCCAGCATTCTGATTTTTAACCTGTGGGTTCAATCCTAGGATAAGGGTCAACCTTCCTTCCGGCGCTAATAGTATGTGGAAGCTAGGAAATGCTTAATCCGTAAACACGTTTATACACCATGGCTCGATTCCCTTTACTTCATCATCTCCCAAGCTAGAGAAATCCCTTTACGAGCCATGGCTTCGCCATTTGCAGGAAAATTCTCTGTTTGCTTAGTTCTGATGTTGGTATATGGGCTCTGCATGCAACGTCCCGAGCACTCCCTGAAGCTACCATGGAGCAAACGTTTGAGCAGTGGATCCACGAGCATGGCCGCACTTACGCAGACGGTGAAGAGAAGGGACTCGTTTTGAGACTTTTGTGGACAATTTCTGGTTCGTCGAGGACTTCATCGCGGGCGGGAATCGCATTTCGTTTTGGGTTTGTAACGCGTTCTCAGACCTAAACCGCCGGAGTTCCTCGCGACTCGTACCGATATTGTCATATCGCGTCCGGTACTCATCGAAATTCCACCGACGAGTTCGTCCTCTGTTCCATGTACTGTCACTGAGTACCGATGGCATAGATTGGGTGCAAAGGAGCTGTGAATGCTGTAAAAGACCAAGTCAATGTGTAACAGTTGCAATTACGCTATTTTTGCGACACAGGGGAACTTCCTCGAATTCACAGTGCGACAATTTTCTCATTCTCGGAACGCTTTGAACGAGTAGGAGCAATAAATATCGTGTTAGGAAGCAAAAGGATCCTACTATGCAGGTATGAAATAGAAAGAAACGCGAAAGCCGAGGAATTTTGCGGCATGAAATCATCAATTTCCAACGCACACGTAAAATAAGGGATCTTCAGATTTCTTGCTGGGCTTTTCTCAACGATAGCGGCTGTAGATTCCGATACCGAGATCAAGGGGCTGGTAACGTTGGCGGAACTAGTCTAAGCAACAGTTGGGGGTCCGATTGTACTAGCGGAAACAATGGCTTTAGCGGATGGTTGATGGAGCACCTGGCCTTTGAGTAAGCTATACACGAATGGAGGTTAACCTCAAGAAACGTACCTACAGCCATACGCGAGCAGCCGGAGTGGACTTGGGCGACCTGTCGCAATCATCCTCGGTGGGTGGCCAGCATCACGAGTTACAAGGACAGTGACCTATGGGAAAATGAGTGGGAACTGTTAAGGCCGTGGCAATGCAACCAGTCTCCATTGCCCTAGATGCTAGCGGGCATGAATTCCATTCCAGGCGTACTCGAGCGTGTCTTCAAGCGAAACTGGGGGGGGAGGGGGGGGGGGCGGGACTGCATTGACTTGCTATGTATCCTTGTTATCCTATTGCGTGAGTGATTACTAAAATCAAGAAGCCAAACTTTTCCAGGCTGCGGTGACAACTTTTGTTGGGGAATCTGATGGAATCTTGAACAAGTTCATGCTATTGTCTCCCATACCTAGGATGCAGAGTAAGATGTTTAAGAACTACAGAGATCTTTTATGCCATCTCGATTGTTTGAAAGCAGGCAAACTTTTGACCAGTTCCCGATTCAACTCAAATTTCGCTTATGAACCTGGCTTAGATCGTTCCATCAACGAACCCTATTAAGTGCTTATAGGTATTGAGACCGAATCAAATTGATATGTGTAATGTGAAATTTCATACCCTCTATCATCTCTTTCATTAGATTGCTAGATGCGGCAAAAAACTAGACAGTAGGCATCATGCCGGCAACACACAAGGAAAAAGTAACCTGCAACCACCATGATTCGCTAGTCGGTCAGTCTTACGGCACCGGCCACCACAAGGCAACCGTTGCCATGGCTTGGTGAGGGTTAGACAACTGTCAGCAAAGAAGTTTGCAAACCAAGCTGCATTGTGCACTCGCGCGTGGGTGATGAATTACATTGCACGGTACGGGGCTTTAACCTGTAATGCTGCTCCAAGGGCTAGATAGAAGTATACCTATCTCTTATCTGGTGCGCTGCTAACACAACACCAACCGCGCATCACATAATTGTTCCCGTCAGTTCACGCCATATTAGCATTTTGACAGAAGAAATAAGACAGATGCGGTGATGGAAGAACATTAGGAGGCTCTTTACCTAGGTAACCACAGAGGAATAGGTCATGAAATACAATGAAGACGGTCACAGGTTCATACAAGCACATCCAGCAAACCATCAACTACATTTCCAATTACAAAGATAGCTTCCTCTCTATTTAAAGAAGAGCTAGAAGGTAACCAGAGAAGGAAAACAATCTATCGCGATTGTGGTATGGTCACAATGAGAGGCAGGAAAGAGAAGCACTCATTCTGAACTACCATCTGGGCTAAGCTCTTGGATTATCATAAGCATAGTCAGCAAGGATAGACTTGATGCAATCCAACGATAGGACGTTCAAATCGCTCATACTCTATATGGTCAATGAAAACTAAATTTCTTGCATACAATGCAAGGGGACCGAAATCCCAACACAAAGTTTTTTAACAACTACTGTCTATGCTTACATAAGCATAAAAGCATTAACGATCTACTGTTTGTATATAGATATCTTCGAACTCATGAAATTATTAGTTTGAACAGTCTTTCTTCTTGTTGCGCAGGTAAAAAATCAATCCATTATTACACAGTATAAAAAGTAAAAGTACAACACATCCTTCAGATGGATTATGGCTAAAAGACACATTCGAAGTAGAAAAAGTGAACTCATGAACTGTGCTAGATGTGAAAACGAAATATACGAGGAGGCTCATCTGTCGACTCATTCTTGAGAGTTAAGACAAGTACCATATTTCATCGTATCAGCACAAAATAATGATAATAAACCATAAGAAAATGCGCAGTTGCGCAGACAATCTGCCATTTTCAAAGGTTTCCTGCTTTGCGAGAGAATATATGCAAGGGGAAAAATAGACTGATCAATTGATTAAGAGGAAAAACAGAAAGTACACAGGTATGTGTGGATCCTACCTTTAACATCGACTTTGGGATAGACTAAATATGCAGAACAACAATATTCGATAGACTTACCCTGTCAAACAAACAAAATGGTTTCCAAGAGGTAAGCAATTCACCAACTAAATCAACCCAGACAAAGACTTCACAGACGGTTATCAATTACGCAAGACATAAGAAGACCTATGTTCCGAAAAGATCTTGGAACCTTAAGAATCTTAACAAAAATGACCTGAAATGCTTAGGCAATAAACAAATTCAATGTGATGGCATGCTCATGTGACTTTTACATTGTCAAAGGAAAGAAGACTCATGTAACTGATTATGGAGTAATTAGATACTGGATAGCTAGTCATTAGTAATGTCAACTTTCGACAGAGCCGTTTGATGGGGCCACTTCCGCTATGTGAAGTGTTGCTTCATTGCGGATCTACTTAATTAAACAAGTGGATCTCAATGAAGAAAACTCGCATCAATAATCATAAGGAATTCCAAAAATGGCCAAAAGTATAGTCTGCCAGAGAATGGTACATGCAGCATTTACCCGTTTTGTAAATTATCAAACAACAATCAAGAACGTTTGCCGCTATTTGAATTCGACTTGGGGCAAAGGACCCATCGTCCCTTGGCACGTCTGCGCTTCAAAATTGCTCTTCCGCTTGTAGTTCTCATCCTCCTGCGAAAGCCATGGGTTCGAGCCAGAGATTTCCTCGATCTATTCCTTTTTGTTAGGCAAAGCGCAGGTTTCCCAGCTCTCACCACCAGGCCACGGTGTTTCTTCTCGGTGGTTTCAAGATGAAAGTTAAAGTTCAACATCAAAGACGAACCTGGAAATTGCAATCCAAAAATAAGGAAAGGCACAGATGATTCTTCCTTCTTTCTGTCATCAATCAGCTAAATCAGACGATATATCATTTTCCGAAACTGAAGGAAGAAGGAACTATATTCCCCCATGTAAAAACACTTGTGAACAGCGCTTCCAACCACAGACCACAGGAAAAGGAACACTGGAAAGAAAGGTAAACAAGGATTCAAAGTAGAATCCCTATTGATTCCCAAACAGAGGAGTTCATGTGCACGCAATAGAGAGTTGCAAACGTAGACTCCAAAGGCTAAAGAAGTTTTACCACAAGTGAGGCTACGCTGTCGGGTTTTACTGAGAAAACATGCTTACCCAGTAGATATCACACATTACATATTGAAACTCTCTAGACTCTGGAGGCCCATCACTGTGAAGTGTGCAATTGCAAAGAGAAGGAATAAGACCCCCAAAAAGATCATTAAAGCACCTAACAGTCTCTTTAGCGAGTTCTTGGCAAGTACAAACTCCAGCTTGCTGTAATACATCACTCTTAAACTCCAAGCTGATCGACAAGATCCTCGGACACCCACTTTTACGTAGGTATCGCACACCCAATACGGAACTTAAATCATTCAACACTAGGAAATTATACATATAAAGCAAATACATTTCCCCAAAATCTAACCTGGAAATAAAAAATTCGGTTAAAGAACAAAGCATTGAGGGACAAATTCTACTGAATTATATCTACTCAGAGCAAGAATGTCAACTAAAAAACCAACGGAAAGCCGTGACCACGAACTCAAAACACATGAAACACGAGAACATGAAACGCGAGATTACCGGAGAAGGAGTTCGGGGAAGAGAGAGAAGACGAGGAGGGCAGGAACAAGCAGTGAAGCAGAGGCGAGCGAGCCGCGGTCCTCGCGAAGTTCACAGAAGAAGGAGCGTTGTTCCCTCTCGAGCCCGTGCGGAAGGTGAGGGAAGCGCAGGGACCTCGAGCTTTGCTCCCCAGAGAGAGCGAGCAAGAAGACGAGAGGATCGCTGTGGAAGCCATCCGAGAGAGAGAGAATGTGGGGGTGCACACAACACTATCCTAAGCGAACGATGAATAGCGGAGAGGGAGAGAAACAGATTGTCTTATCGGGTCAGTGGAATGCCGAGCAAAACTTTTAGCAAAAGATCCGACCCAATTGAGTTTCTGGGCTTTTAAATTGAATATTTGGGCTTTTCTAACTGTCCAGCCCATTGGAGATTTTGGGGGGGGGGGGGTGGGTGGCAGAAGTTCCCTCTCTGTTTTTCTTTCTCTAACTGTCCAGCCCATTGGATATACGTAAGTAAGTACGTAGCTACGTACGTACGTATGTAGGTATGTATGGCAGTCGCGACCGGAGCGGTGGCTATGGAGATGGAGAAGATGAGCATGGAGCAGCCGAAGGAGATCAAGGAGCAGACAGATCTGGAGATTAACTTTCTCTAGGATAGCGTCTTCGATGACAGCACCGGTTTCCTTCCTTCGATGTGTATTATTAAGTCCCAACCGGAAGATTATTTACATGACAAATCGTTACTTGACCTTGTATCAAGCTTAAACGATTTTATCAATGGATCAACCCATTTATACACGAGCATTAAATATGTCGTGTGCGTGTTTGACCATTTTCATTCGCTTATGATATGCTTAGACACGTTATATCATATCTTCTGCCAACATAACTCCTTTCATCACATTGCATTTAAATAAGTTTAGACGTAAACCAGCCCTAAACAACTTTTGCAAGTTTATAACATATTAATATACATCTCAAACGAGTTAGGCGTGGCTGTGGCATCTAATGATTAATCAAGGCACTCGGGCCCGGGGGCGGGCTAGGGTAGTAGGGGGGGGGGGGGACCTGACTTGATGTAGTGCTCTCCCAAAGAGGGGAAAAGTAGCTTTTCCTCATTGTGG
>JAGVVM010012815.1:0-12678 GCA_019149425.1 Psidium friedrichsthalianum
CTGTTTAGCCCCGGTTTGTGGTAGATCAACCCATGTTTTATCATAATTTGAAGGTCTAACTTTGTTACTACTTGTGTTAGATCATTCAGGATATTCCTGCAGCAAATCGAGCTCAAAAAGTGCTAGTTTTGGGCGTTCCTTCAAGTTTGTGCGCGTATTGGATATTCAGCTTGAAAGATGATTCAATACAAAAAGATGGTATCCGAGATCCAACGTGGGAGACACAAGTGGACAAAAAGTAAAAATAAAAGTGTGGGACTCAAGCTCTTTCAGCCACCGAAAGGAGAAAGTGTAAAAGAGAATAAAAGGTGGAAAAAGGGGGGCATAATGGAGAAAAGAAAGGGACACAGCCATGATGGAAGAGGCACTAAAAAAAGAAGCAGACGAAAAAGGAGAATGGGGAAGTGGTAATCCAACGGAGAAAGTTGAGGGGAAGAAAAAAAAAGGGGAGTGTTATAAAATACATAAATGAATATTCATTATATTCATCCTACTTAATATACAAATTATGGTCATACATCCCTTCATCTTCCTAACCGTTTGCATCTGTTCATCTTCCTAACCGTTCCTCCATTCATTGTATGATGTACCCCTATTCTCCTATAAATAGGAGAGTATATTTGATCATTGTAATTGTACACAAGAGTTGAAAATAAAATTCTCTCCTTTTGGTCTTGTTTGGTATTCATTCACTCTCTCTTCTTAATCTCTCTATTCTCTCCGTTACGTACTTGCGACGCAATATTTTAGATCGACGCAATATTTTAGAATACGTTATCAGCACGACGCTCTAACCAACTGAGAAGCTAAGGTTGTCAACGATAATTTCAAGCTCTCATCATCCACAGAAGCTAAGGTTGTCAACGGTAATTTCAAAGACTTTCATTCATTTTATTTCTAATATAATTACTTGTATTTCTTATAGTCATCATGTCAAACCTCACGAAATTGGAGTTCATGGCCCTTGATATCTCCGGAAAGAATTATCTTTCATGGATATTAGATGCTGAAATCCATCTTGCGGCCAATGGTCTTGAAGATACCATTAAAGATGAAAATACTACGTCCGACCAATATAAGGCAAGAGCGATGATCTTCCTCCGTCGACATCTTCACGAAGCCTTGAAAATAGAATATCTCACCGTGAAAGATCCGCTGGTCTTATGGAATAATTTGAAAGAAAGGTATGATCATTTGAAAACGATCATTCTTCCAAAGGCTCAGTTTGATTGGCTGCACTTGCGTTTGCAAGATTTTAAATCGGTAAGTGAATATAATTCGGCATTATTTCGAATTACTTCTCAACTGAAATTATGTGGAGAAACTGTTACTGACGGAGACATGTTAGAGAAAACTTTCTCCACTTTTCATGCATCAAATGTGCTCCTGCAGCAGCAATACCGTGCATAGGGTTTTGAGAAGTATTCTGAATTAATCTCATGCCTTTTGTTGGCCGAACAAAACAATGAGCTTTTGATGAAAAATCATGAGTCCCGTCCGACTGGATCCGCTCCTTTCCCTGAAGTGAATGTGGCAACATACAACTATGGAAACCATTCTCGCGGTTGTGGTCGTGGTCGTGGACGTGGCCGTGGTCGTGGACGTGGCCGTGGTCGTGGATATGGTCGTGGTCGTGGTCGACAATATTTTTGCGATGATCGCCTCCGTCATATGGAAAAGGGAGAGAATATTAAAGGGGCACCATATGACAAAAAGGATCAATGCAGCAAAACCATGGAGAATACATGCTATCGTTGCGGGATGAAAGGCCACTGGTCGCGTACCTGTCCTACGCCGAAACATCTTGCTGACCTCTATCAAGAATCAGTAAAAAATAAAGAGAAGAAGGTGATAGAGGCAAATTCTGTCTCTAATAATGACAAAATTGACTATAGCTTTGATGATCTCGCCCAATTTGATGTAGCTGATTTTCTTGTGGAACCAAAAAATAATGATGTTGTTTAGTGATGTTTTTATTTCATTACAATCATGAATAATATATGTCATTGTCTTAATTTTCTTATTTTTTTTCTTTTATGAAGAGAATGGAAATTCCTCAGATTGGATTCTCGATAAACAACGATGACGTTTGTCTCGCAGATAGCGCATCAACACATACTATTTTTAAAGATAAGAAATTTTTTACCTCGTTGGTAATAAATAATACAAGTGTGAATACAATTGCCAGTAGTATAAAAATCATTGAAGGCTCCGGAAGAGCTAGTATTTTGTTACCCAGAGGAACAAAAATTCTTATTAATGATGCATTGTATTCTCCCAAGTCTAAGAGAAATTTGTTGAGTTTTAGAGATATTCACTGAAATGGATATCATATTGAGACTACAAATGAAGGTGATAGAGAATATACATTACAAATATGGTCTCGGGTAAGAAATGTATGTTAGAAAAACTACCTGCAATCTCCTCTGGATTGTATTGCACACATATAAATATTATTGAAGCACATGCCATTGCAAACCAGAAGTTTGCTGAGACAAATAATTTTATTACATGGCATGATCGATTGGGACATCCTAGATCAATAATGATGCGAAGAATTATTAATCATTCACGTGGGCATTCATTGAAAAATCAAAAGATTTTTCTGCCCAATGAATTTTCATGTGCAGCTTGTTCTCAAGGAAAGCTAATAATAAGGCCATCACCATCTAAAATCAGAGCTGAACCCCTAACATTTCTGGAAAGAATACAAGGTGATATATGTGGGCCTATTCATCCACCATGTGGACCATTCAGATATTTTATGGTGTTGATTGATGCATCAACGAGATGGTCACATGTGTGTCTATTATCTACTCGTAATCAAGCTTTTGCTAGATTACTTACTCAAATTATTCGATTACGAGCTCATTTCCCAGATTATCCGATTAAGAATATTCGTCTTGATAATGCCGGTGAATTTACTTCCCAAGCTTTTAATGATTATTGTATGTCAATTGAGATAAATATTGAACATCCCGTAGCATATGTTCATACACAAAATGGCCTTGCAGAGTCATTAATAAAACGTCTTCAATTAATTGCAAGACCGTTAGTTATTAAAACAAAATTACCAATATCTGCTTGGGGACATGCTATTTTACATGCAGCAGCACTAATTCGCATCAGACCTACAAATTATCATGAGGTCTCCCTTTTACAATTGGTTTATGGTCAGGAACCAAATATTTCCCATCTAAGAACTTTTGGGTGTGCGGTATACGTGCCAATTGCTCTACCACAACGCACGAAGATGGGACCCCAAAGAAGATTGGGGATATTTGTTGGATATGAATCTCCGTCCATAATTAAATATTTAGAGCCATTAACAGGAGATCTTTTTACGGCACGTTTCGCCGATTGTCATTTTGATGAAATGACATTCCCAGCATTAAAAGGGGAAAACAAGCAGTTGGAGAAAGAAATAATCAGTCGTGATTTATCATTGTCTCATTTTGATCATCGTACAAAACAATCTGAACTAGAAGTTCAAAAGATTATTCACTTGCAAAATTTAGCAAATCAAATGCCATATGCTTTTACTGATCCAAAGAAAGTGATTAAATCATGTATTCCAGCTGCAAATGCTCCAATTAGAATTGATGTCCTTGAAGGACAACCTAAGGTTGCAAATAAGCCTAAAGTGCAAATGAAATGTGGTAGACCTGTCGGTTCCAAAGATAAAAATCCTCGGAAAGGAAAAGAACTAAAACCCAAAAATGAGGAAACAATTAATCTAGAAGAGCCTCCAATCATTGATAACATGATTCCAGAAGAATCTCAGGTACCTGAAAATGAAGATATCTCTATAAACTATGTTATGACTGGAAAAAGATGGAACCGTGATGAAATCGACGTCGATGAAAATTTTGCATATCATATAGCGCGTGATGTTATAAATGATGACGAGGATCATGAACCAAAGTCTGTTGTTGAATGCAGACATAGAAATGATTGGCCAAAATGGAAAGATGCGATTGATTTAAAAATGAAATCACTCGTAAAACATAAAGTTTTTTGACCTATTGTCCGTACACCTGAAGGTATAAAACCGATGGGTTATAAATGGGTATTTGTGCGCAAACGGAATGAAAAAAATGAAGTTGTCAGATATAAGGCACGGCTTGTTGCCTAGGGTTTCTTGCAGAGACCGGGTATTGATTATGAGGAAACGTATTCTCCCGTGGTGGATGCAACAACTTTTAGATATCTGATAAGCTTAACAATTCATGAGAAATTGAAAATGAGATTAATGGATGTCGTTACTGCGTACTTGTATGGCTCTCTTGACAACGACATTTACATGAAACTCCCTGAAGGATTCAAAATGCCAGAAGCATATAATTCAGATCAGCGAGAACTTTATTCGGTTAAATTATATAGATCCCTATATGGATTAAAACAATCTAGACGTATGTGGTATAAACGTCTTAGTGAATATTTGTTGCAGAAGGGATATCAAAACGATCATATATGTTCATGTGTATTCATTAAAAGATATGGATCAAAATTTGTCATAATTGCAATATATGTTGATGATCTGAACATTATTGGTACTACCAATGAACTTTCTGAAACGGTAGATTACCTGAAAAAGGAATTTGAGATGAAAGATCTCGGAAAAACAAAGCTCTGCCTTGGTTTGCAGATTGAGCATTTGGAAAGTGGTATATTTGTCCATCAATCTACCTATATATCAAGATATTAAAGAAATTCTATATGATTTGTCTGATTTTAGGCCTCCTGACCGGTGAGTGGTAAGCTCCACCCTCATTGGTATCAGAGCCACGAAGTGGTTTCCTTTCTATCTTATTGCTATTTTGTTCGTCTACGCCTAAGGAAGGAGAACTTTCTCAACATGACTTCAGCTGAGATTTCCTCAACCACTCAAGAACATCCCTCACATGTTTCGATTCCTCTTTCCATGTCACCACCTCCAGACCTTCATCACAGTACTGCCTCCAAGTTAGATTATCTCTATGAGGTAACCTATCATGAGGATGCAAAGATTTCTGAGACCCACCTTCCACTCATGAATCCTTACGCCACCTTTGCAAAACCACCTTCTTTCTCACCCATTCGCACCATAAAGGAATTGATCCGGCAAACTCCTAAACCTGTAAAGGAGTATGTTCAGTCTTCTAAGTTTGACCAACATCCTATTCTAGTCTCAATGAATGAGCAGTTCATCACCTTGTCCATCCCTCCGGAATTCCCGAATCAATGGATTCGACAAGGATATTCCCATCTCCATTTTGGAGCCATCCGAATAGCTCTTTCTTTTCATGGCAGAAAAGGACTTCCCGTGGCAGCCCGAGTAGCTTTACTCGACACTCGCTTTTTGCAGTACCAGCATGCTTGCATTGGTACCATCCAAACCACGTTAAATGCGGGAACTGTCTTCGTGACACTTTTTCCTAACTTTAATATGGCACTTGCCGACCCAAACCTTCTCACAGCCCTAAAAATCCAGATCCAGATCACTGGAGCAGAACAAACACCTGGATCCATTGCTGCTACTTTACACTACCAGATGGTGTACAGAATCCAGAATCATGCCATAGACCTTAATCTCCCAGGAACGGATGATGCACTGGTGATAAATATCACCATGACCAAACCTCATGCATCTTTGTTCCAAAGCAGATTCCTCGGGAAAAGCTTCTCCAACTATTACCAGACACATGGGTAACAAACTATGAGCGCATCCATCATCAACCTCCGCCTGTTCAGGCAACAGATCCGGTTTTTACCAGGAAAAAAGAATGAGAAGTAACCATTAGTTTTCCGAAGGAACAGCCAGAAACAAGATTTCCCAGGCTTCCTACTATCCTGTGTTTCACCCCTTGTTCGTCTGAACCTCCTTCAAGCCAGGAACCTGACCCAAAACAACACGTACAGTCGTTCGACTCTGAAGGACGACCGGTGTATGCTTTTAAAGATCCGTCAGGACATTGTTATTGGGACCCTTTTTGTCCCTGTGACTCATGCACCAAACCAGTGGAGCCGGAACCTCCCAGGAAACAGAGAGATCCAATTTTCCAGAGGTATTTAGATGGTGATCCTACCATTGGACCACTCGGAGAAGATCATGGAAAATTCCAGTACATGGTCAAATATGACAAACCTCAAAGGGAACTTCCCCAGGTAAAAACTTGCTCATCTCATAACCTTCCTCCTCCAGATTGGCCCATTACCTCTCCTTTCTACAAACCCATTCAGAAATGGATCCAAAAACACCCATCCAGTCCTGAAGCAAACATCAAGCTTCCGGGACCACCTTCCCTCCAGTCACCTAAACATTCAGTCCGAATGTTTAATCCTAAAGACTTTCCACCACTCCCTACTACTCGCCAAACACAGATCCAAGTCTTTCCACCAGTTGAGCCCTTTGCAGACCTAGATCAAAAATATTGCCACACTCCTAAGATCCCTTTAAAGGACCAAGTCCAAGCCTCGGGACTTAAAGCCGGTACCGACCCAGTTGAAACAACACTAAACTGGCAAACGGAAAACATATTGGCTCAGAACATAGTTCTGAATGAGGTCCGCACTGATGTCACTCACACCAGATGGACGATGGAAGATTTCCAGAAACGTCTGACCCTTCTGGAACAGGGAAAGATTCCTCATCATTACCTTGAGGACCAGACCCCAGAAATGAACAAGCTCCGGAACCAGATCCGGATACTGCAACAGCAACTTGATGCAGCGACAGCCATAACCCAACCATCTGCACCACCTCTTCGGACGGTGTCTTATTCAGCAGAAACAGCTTATTTGGACCAACCTTCCCTTACAGGAGTACTTTTACTCCTCAGACGATCCCACAGACATCATCCAGCGAAGCCCTTCTATTTCCCTCTTCGAGCTCACTCAGGCTCAAGAGACACAGAGAAGAACAGCTCAGGCAAGCTGAAGAAAAACGAAAGCTGGAACAGCAAGAAGAAGAACGGCGAAAGCAAACTGGCAAAGACCCAGAGAATCCTGAATCCCCATCAGATTCGAAACCATCAATCCAGATGATTTCAAACCCAATTGAAGGATTCCTCAGGCAGCAAGCAAAAGACATGGTCCCAACCACGTCTCAAATGGCATATCAGATCCAGGATCCATCAGATTCGGACTCAGATTCCTCTGTTGAGGAGAGTCATGACGAAACTTTCCCAGCCATATTCATGGCAGATCCTGTTGATCCAGTTGATGAAAACATTCCACCCTTAGCCGATACATCAAATCCCTCCTCTAAATATTTCACTTTTGACGATATTCCTCACTACAAATGGCCTGACCGAATCCAGGAGTTCCACGCTTGGCTCTTGGCCAGAGAACTCCACGATCATGACACTTATGCCTCTCTGCTAGACTTCACAACCCGTTTCACAGGAACATTGAAACGATGGTGGGCTCTCATAGGAGAGCAAGACCAGATTTCATTCTTGTCTGGTACCTTCGAAAATGCCCTTCTCATAATCCACACCTATTTTGCTGGACGTGTCCAAATCTTGTGGATCTCAAGCGGAAGGAATATTTCGAAAGAAAATGCTGCTCTCTGGAAAAACGTAATCTTGATAAACATTTCAAGATTATGTTAAAGCTTTTTACGAGATTGGAGGTGACAACAATCTCAAAACGGTTTTCATGGCTTCAATCCCCAAGGAATTGGCGGACACGGTTGAAAAGTCCTTACATGCAGCCCAGAGGACTATTTTAGATTCAACCCTTGGAGAATTGCAACAGGCTATTCATATAGCCATTGAAGATCTGTGTCATCGCCGAGAGCTTTTCCAGAAGTACATGCGGGAAAATAATCGAATCCGGGACGCCTGTGACAGGTCCCATTGGAAGATCAAGTGTCCTAGGAATTGCGATGGAATGGATTGCACAAAATCCAAAAAGTCCAGACATTATCGCAAGGGACACAAGAAGGACAAGCATGAGCTTGGAAAACCAAGAAAAAAGAAATGGAAGTACTTGAGAAGAAAGATGCATAAATCAGCCTCCAGACAAACCAAGTCAGACAAATGTTTCATCTGCAACAAAAAGGGGCATTATGCAAAGAACTGTCCTAAGGCACCAAAGGGACAGAGGATGGTTAGACAAATCGAGAAAGTATGCAGCATATCTCTGGATGACGACGACATTGAGTCGGTATTTTCGTATGATGACGAACCAGAGCCCGAGACTGTCTTTGCCATACTTGAAGAACAATCTTCTGATTCTTCGGAATCCTCCTCCGAATCCATCTACACTTCTATCCTACGTATCGGTATCCCAAGCCGATTCCCCTTTTTCCACCCATCCATACATCCTTGTCCAGATTCATTCTCCACAACTGTCCAAACCAGTTTCACTTGTAGCCCTGATTGACACAGGAGCTAACGTCTCCATGATAGATCCAAGATCTCCCCTCCTCATGCTGGACTCTCCCACATCACCAACTTCACCTCTGCTTCGGGAGATATTTCTCCTCCTTTTGCAAAAGCATTCCAATCACCTTGAGATTATGCCGGATGCCAAGTCTCTACACCCATTTTGGGATGTAGCGCACCAGACAGAGACCTGATTCTCGTTGGGATACCTAGCCAAGTTAAAGGTTAGAATCCTTTGCCGACAGGGTGAAGTTCAAATCTCATGTCAAGCATTTTCACGAGGACCTTCAGAGACTGTAAATTCCCGATATCACCCAGTTGTTGATCCCATCATTCAATCCTTTAGAATCTTTGTGCTGCAATCATGGTCACATTTCTTTAGACCAAACACTGAACCCTTTTGGAAAAACCCTGAGTTCTATGTCAGACTTCTTTCAGAACCGGACCAGGAGATAAATCCCAACTAAGCCCACAATTCTGGGATTAATCCAAATCAGACTCAGGGCGTAGCTGAAGATGAATGTGAAAACCTGCTTGCTCACGGGCCTGATCGACCATTTGATCCACAATATCCAACAGTGGCATGCGAGCCTTTTATGTCAATAAAAAGGCCGAGCAACTCAAGGTAACTCCAGACTTGTTTGTAAACTTCCAACCGCCTAAACACCTTTCTTAGGATGACATTTTCTCTCCCCCCAAAACTCGTGGTTCACCAGCCTGGTAAATGCCAAGATATCCTCAAGTTTTCGATCTGAATCGAGCTTCTGGCAGTTGGCTCCATCCTGAAGACATATTCAAAACGGGTATTCTGTATCCCAACCCATTTCAATGGACGCGTCCTTCCTTTTGGGCCTCAACAGCACCTCCCAATTTTCCAAAGGCCATGTGCCGCATTTTTTCCACCATTTATATCCAGGCCAAATATTCTGTCAGATGACATATTACTTTTACATTTAACGCCGAACTTCTCACTGTATGCCTCCCCCCCCCCCCCACCACACCCCCCGAAAAAGTTGGCGTCGTCAGCACACTCTCATGGCATCATGCTATATGAAAAGAAAATGCAGCTGGCAGAAAGATCGAGTTCCTAGGTATGGAACTTGACGGAGAACCTACTTCCAAACGCACATTGCGGAAAGAACTTATGAGATTTTCCTTCAGAGACTATCCAGAAAAGAGACTGAGGTTTCCTTGGGATAGTTACTACGCTAAGTGTAGTTTGTCCCGAAGATTGCATTCACGCTCAACCTCTCAACAGATGGCATGAAGAAAAGAACCTCCCCCATGGGGAGAAACGCAGACAAAGGCTGTAGTATTTCGCTGAAAACGTCTCCGAACTTGCCACCTTTGACTTTCCGTCGAGAGCGGCAGAAATCTTGGCAAACAGCTGCCATGACACCCTTGGTCAGCAACCTACTTGAGGAAAAGGAATGCAAGAGAAGTATCTGCGGATACAAGAGCGGCTGTTCTCGCAGCCGAAATGCACCTACCATTCCCCTTTAAGGAAGATCCTTGCGGTTAAGAACGGTATCAACGATTTGATTCCACCTCATTGGATTTCACTTTTTGATCGAAATGGATATGGCGTCGTTTCCCAAATGATTGAAAAAGGAAGAAAGAAAAAGTTCAAACACGCATCTACCTCATCCTCAGTTGCTCAGGTGGGCACAATGGTTTGTTCTAAATATTCGTTTGATGCGAAGCCCCTCAAGGGCCGAACAGAATGTACTTGCATATTTCTTATCTCGTCCCAAGAATATGAACTGTCCGCATGTTTTGTCCAACTGAGATATGTTGGACTAGAAAGTATTGGAGCCCAAGACGTTCAAACGAACGTGGGTTTATTTTCCAGTACCACCAAGAAGTAGGGACCATTATTCGCACGGAGATTCCAGGACCTTCATGATTCTCCAGTAGTATCGCCGTGAAGTAAAAAGAGACCTTCATGGTCCTCATGCTCCAGACGTTAACACTAGGTACCCATTTTATCAAACCTTTTAGATGGAACCCTCGACTGTATTTCCAGAAACAGAATGGTTTTTCTGGCTCCTGATGCAGCTTCCTACACCCATTGCCATTGATTCCCAGCGTACAACTGTATCAAAATGCCGAAGGGCCATGCGCATGAGTTGGAGATCCGAGCATGAATATGTTCATGCAAATGCTGTTTGGTTTTCAAACCAACAATCGGGATCGTTTCATTACTGCCCCCACACATGTTGGAAGACCTGAACGCCGAGAGAAACACTATCTAATATTCCACCGTCTTGGTCCTTCATTAACTCCTAGGATATGGGGAAGTCTCAAGCGAACACCCCTGACAGGCCTCGCACATTAGGCCTCGCAGAACCTTCAAGTGCATCATTTTCAAGACCCTCATTTCAGCATCAGTACCAATCGCGTGAATACCGGAATCTCCAGCACACGATTTGCGAAATGAACGGCCAGATATCACATCATATATGGCCAATGGACACATGGCACCCATGCCATGGGAGCATCCAGATCCTGTCATCACCGACAGACGCTCGACAATGATGACGACTCACAGGACCCTACCTTGGACTCTCCCTTGAACCACCTTAGCCGGGGCACGACACACAGGCACAAGAACGGGTGAAAGCACTAGCACCTCTGTACCACCTCTGCACTATGGCAGCAACAGTACTGGTGGACATCTACTGAGTCGCCGAGAGGGACCACTCGTCTCCAATCCATCTCGGACACGACACAGAGCCTGAAGACTATCCTTTCCTTTTCCCCTGTTATCTAATTAAAATAATTGACGAACCTTGCGGCCTGCGCGCCCTTTCCGTCAGTGGTCAGTTCTTATGTCTGTGCTGTAAATTATTTTGTTTCCCTTATTTCGTCGGTGGAGTTTCATATCCTCTCTTCTATAATAGAGAAATGCTTTGTATGGGAGAGGAGGGGAGACCCTCTATTGTGAACTATCAATGGTGTGTTTCCACCATCATTTACAAATATATGTCAGGTACAGGCACCCTTCGAGCATCCTGATAAGTATCCTCTTGCACTGCGTTTATTCTGATCTTGTGTAGGAAGGGACCCTAGTCTTTGCATTCTCTGCGTAAGATCTAGGGGTTCAAATGTTTCTTGAGCACTAATAGGGAGTCCCTTGAGACAAAAAAAAAAAAAAAAAAACCCAACAAAAAAGACTACAAACACTTGCCCGCCCCAAAAAAAACCCCCCATCCTCGCCAGAGAGCATCTTATTGTCGCTACCATACCTTGCTAGATTCCTCGTCCTTAGATTGGGAGCTTTGATTTGTCTGATTTTAGCCCTGACTGTTGAGTGTAAGCTCCACCCTCATTGCTCAATTGGTAGCTCCCGCCCTCATTGGTATCAGAGCCACTAACAAAAAAAAAAACACAGAAAAAAAAAAAAGAAGATAAAAAAGACAAAAAAAAAAAAAAAACACCAAAAGAAAAAAAAAACAAGGTAAAGAGTGTTTCCCTTCTATCTTATTGCTATTTTTGTTCACTACGCCTAAGGAAGGAGAACTTTCTCAACATGACTTCAGCTGAGAATTTCCTCACCACTCAAGAACATTCCCTCACATGTTTCGATTCCTCTTTCATGTCACCACCTCCGATCTTTCATCACAGTACTGCTCAAGTTAGATTATCTCTATGGTACCTATCATGAGAATGCAAAGATTTCTGGAGACCCCCTTCCACTCATTAATCCTTAACGCCACCTTGGCAAAACCACCTCTTCTCACCCTATTCGCACCATAGGATTGATCCTGCGAAACCTCCTAAACCTGTTAAGGAGTATGTTCAGTCTTCTAAGTTTGACCACAGCCTAATCTAGCCTCCATGAATGAGCAGTTCATCACCTTTCCATCCCTCTGAATTCCCGAATCAATGATTCGACAAGGATATTCCCATCTCCATTTTTGGAGCATCCAATAGCCTTTGCTTTTCATGGCATAAATGACTCCGTGGTAGCCCCGAGTCGACATCTTATGGTCGGGATACCATACCTGTGCTAAGATTCATCGATCCTTGGATTGTCGGAAGGTTTGATAAAATGGTTACCTGTTGTCAAAGGTCCTTGAGCATGAGACAATGATAGGTTTTTCCCCCCCCCCCCCCCCCCCCCCCCCCCACCCCCCACCCCCTCTGTGACTTCGCGGTGATACTCTGGAGAATTCCATGAAGGTCCTGGAATCTTCCGTTGCGAAATAATGTCCTTACTTCTGGTGGCTACTGGGAAAATAACCCACGTTCGTGACGTCCTTGGGTCCAATACTTTTCTGGTCCCACATATCTCCGTGTGACC
>JAGVVM010012816.1:0-14275 GCA_019149425.1 Psidium friedrichsthalianum
CTTCGAACCTTCGTTGAGGGGGGAACACGAATTTAGGCAAAACCCCCACTACGCCTGTGCGCGAGGCATAGTACTTTGTTGTTTATGTTCCACTCCACGGGAGTCCTCTATATTTAGTAGCTCTTGGCACAATTCGATAAAAGAAAAATCTTTCCAATGTGGACTGTGTTTCCCCTTCCACTCACGGTGCTCGTTGACAAAAAAACATTTTCTCATTCACACATAAATACACCATTTTCCACATCCCCCTGATGAGATTGTTTAGTTTGCTATCTATCATAGTGTTCCGCAAAAAAAAAAAATAACAAGACCTGCATAGATAGGTAGGTGTTCCCTTTGACCTTCCTTGTGAAGTATATTTACTTTACCTAGCCTGTCCGTAGACTGATTCCTGTAGAACATAAACACACCTGATCCTGCTTGTCATTATTAAACGAACACAATACTTCACAACCACGGGAGGGAGGTGCGCCTTGGTGGGGCTTCAGTTGCTCTGATTTGGTTCTGTGCCTGGCCACTCCAGTCCTTCTTGCAGAAGTTATTTCATAAAAAAATAATATCCCATGTTCCCAATCTTTCGCCGGCATCTTCTTCCTTTGGCGGCACCACTGATCTCTCCATAGGGATTACTTATTTTGAGTATTTGATTACTCACTTAAGAATGCATTTAGCAATTGCTATCATTTTCCTTACAATATCCTGTTTTTTCTGAGGAAGAGTTTTTCGGGATAAACCCCCATCAGTGCTCACTAAGTCATATATTAGGTTTCCCTGTGAACCTAGATCTGGGATCTCCAGTCAACTATTTGTGTTTCCTTATATCAACTTATTCTTTCATGGGCTTCAGCCCCATCCTCTGTCGGATTTCTCAAAACTGCCAACTCTTTGTTCCCTTGGTTGTCGGATCCGCATATTATCCTTTGACTCACGTAGTCAATGAGATAATTCCAGTTGAGAGTAGTTGTCCTAATGGTATTATGTCTACACTTATATGTCTAACTTACCATTGTACATGTACTCTGTTCTCTTCTAATTGCAGATTGCTAATCACAATATATGCAATGGTTGCACAGGTTTTGACATTTTGGAATATCCTCTAGTAAGTGGCGTAGCCATTTCGGACCTCTTCTCCACTTTATCCAAAGCAATGAATTCGGTTCCATTGTGGATCTGGCTATAACCTTTGTTTCCAGGATTTCCATGGACTACGGCCTGCACCCGCTAGTGTAAGACATTCCAATAAGTAGACTTTGATCTTTCATATCGATATCCCGGTGTCGCATCCTGTATCCTTCTGACAGCTGGGTTCCTGGTATAGTGCAACCAATGTCAGAGTATATCGTAGGTACCTAAGACTCTCACAATATTGCCTTTCCATGTTCGGGCACGCCGCGATTGTCGTATATCTACTCAATTTAACTAATTCGTATTCATGTCTGGTCTAGTTTACAACATCATTGTACTCAGACTTCCATAACTCAGAGTATTCTACTTGAAATAATCTCTCCTCTATTCTTGTATAGATTAAGACTATTGTCCAGTGGTGTTCTCGCAATACAGAAATCATCCACACTTGACTTTCCAAGACTTTTGTCCACATAGTGGTGACTGGTTTAAGATAAGACCTTCTGACGTTCTTTGATTTTAATTCTAAAATCCTCGGCAGTTCATATCTTTCATTCAAATCTCGAATTCAACTATTCTTATTGGATTTGATCATTTCATCATCACTACCGACCATGATTATGTCATCTACATAAAGACACAAAAGACATAGCACATTTTCTATTTCTTTAAGTGTAGACACTTTATCACATTCTTGATCTTAAAATTCCATTGGTATCATTGCATTTCAACTTTTCATGCCACTGTTTTGGCGCTTGTTTTAAGCCATACATGTTTAACCATTTCAGACTTTCCTTTCTTGTCCTGGAACTATAAACCCTCTGTTTGTTCCATGTAGATTGCATCATCTAAATCACCATTTAGGAAAGCTGTTTACTATCCATTTGATGTACTTCTAGATTTCGGCATGCTGGCAATTGCCAGTATCATCCTAATGGGTTTATTCTCGGCCACAGTAGAATAGCATCAAAGTAATCTAAGCCTTCTCGTTGCTTGTAATCTTTAAACACTTTACTTTATCAACAGGATAACTGCTTTTGTTTTTTTTTTTAAAGGGCTTTTTGCTTTTAACAGGCCTTGCTTTTGTTAGCCCTATTGCCTTTTTGCCATTTTTGCACTTATCCTCAATCGCCTTTTCTTCGGTTTCGCAGTTTCCCTAACGTGCTCTTGGTCCTGCTTTTACCAGGTGACTTGCTTTTGTCTGCCCCAATTCTGTTAGACCAAACACGGGAAATAATTCCATCCGTGCTCTCATTCTCTGTTGTTAAATCATGTGCATTGCCCCAATATAGGGAGGTGATCACCACTGGGTTTAAAATGAAGTTTTAAGGGCAAATTGGCTCATCAAAGACAAAACTGTGTAGGATAGGGAATGAATTGCTCTCCCTCATTTGATGTCAAGTCTCCATGAGATACCACCTGAAACTGCCACAAAAAGGTTGATGCAAGTCAGCACAATAAAATCTTACATTGATCTTTTCTCCAAGGGATCAACCATGAACCTCCAAATTGCCCCAGTGTAGGGTGGTTCTTGACAGGGTTTCTTTGAATTCTCCTTTTATGGGCTCAAATGAATTTGCAATGGATTATCATGTGTTTAGGGTAGAGAAGGAAAAATAACCCTTCGTTTCAATCCATGTAATCACTGCAAATGACCCCTATGTCCATGGACAAAGGTTTTCTATATCACCCTTCCTTCACTCATCTTTCAAGTGTGTGTGGATGTGTTTGGATGTGGTTTGCCCCCCATCTTTTGAGTTCACTCAACTTGATAGGCCTGAACCCCCATTTTTCAGGGATCGAAATTCAATCATCATAGGAGATCATGATGCATGTATGTTTTAAGCATGTTTTGGATAACCTCAGAGTTTTTTTTTTTGAATGAGAATGCACGTTGTTGCGACCCTCTAAAAAAATTTTTTTTAATTGCAAAGGGGTTAACGGATTATTAGGTTAATTAGATTTGACTAACCTAACGCGGACCCTCCCAAGCCCTACCGAATCGCGACTTTATTTTTTTGTTTAAATGATTTTGAAATTTGGAGTCGCCACTAATCGTTCTTGGTAGGTCGATTAGAAACCTAAATAAATTAGCGGGAGAACTAATTTATTCCTGCGAACCAGAGATTATGAGCTCGGGGACTTGGTTACACTAGTTAATTAAAACTAATGCCCTTTCGGTACCTTAATTTCATGGATATCCTAATTTGGCAACTGAGGCTTGGTTCATTCATAAGGCTCTAGTAGGGTATTCTCTTTTGGTGTTTTCACTTTTTAAATAGGATGCATGGATGGTATATATTTTTTATTTATTATATTTTTTAAGTGTTAAAAATTCCCTGAAGCCGAAAGAGGGAGTGTGTTAACGACTTCTGTGCAGTGTTACGACCTACTCATTTTTTGGGTCTGGTAATTCAAAAAATTAAATTATAGGAAGTACATGACAGTGGATAAACACCTCCAATGGGAGGCTAAGCATTGGCTTGGCTCTTCCCTTTGGGATTTAAGGTACAGGTATTTAAGTTGCAGGTATTTAACTACTGTAAGTAAAAACCTCCAATGGGAGGCTAAGCATTGGCTTGGCTCTTCCCTTTGGGATTTAAGGTACAGGTATTTAAGTTGCAGGTATTTAACTACTGTAAGTAAAAACCTCCAATGGGAGGCTAAGCATTGGCTTGGCTCTTCCCTTTGGGATTTAAGGTACAGGTATTTAAGTTGCAGGTATTTAACTACTGTAAGTAAAAACCTCCAATGGGAGGCTAAGCATTGGCTTGGCTCTTCCCTTTGGGATTTAAGGTACAGATATTTAAGTTGCAGGTATTTAACTACTGTAAGTAAAAACCTCCAATGGGAGGCTAAGCATTGGCTTGGCTCTTCCCTTTGGGATTTAAGGTACAGATATTTAATTGCAGGTATTTAACTACTGTAAGTAAAAACCTCCAATGGGAGGCTAAGCATTGGCTTGGCTCTTCCCTTTGGGATTTAAAGTGCAAGAATTAAATTGCAGAAAATTATATTACAAATGCAACATGCGGATATGGAGACATATGAGTATGACATGACGTAATCGAGATTTAAATCAATCCATTTAGGTAACGAAATTCTTGAAGATTTTAATGGTTAGGATCGTTACCTGATTTGACAGATTTGATGGCCGAATTTGGACTTCGTATCACCTTGTGGATTAAGATTGCGGCTCGAACGACGGGGATGAATTCTTGATTTATGATGATAGATGAAGGAATTGGTGACGATAACTCCCTAGTTTTAAACTCCCATCATCTTCAAAATTCTCTCTCTCTTTTTGGTATTTTCTTTCTCTCAAATTTTTCTTCAATCTCCCAAACTCTCTCAAGCATCCAAAATTTTCTCTCCCCCCAAAAATCCCCCTCTCAAGCTCACTTCTTCCTCCTTTTATAATCTACTCATCTATCTCCCATTCTAATTTTTCCACTAACTCTATCTCCCATTCTAATTTCTCCACTAACTCTTCTTCATTTTCATCTTTCATTCTCCATCTCTATCTCACATTCTAATCTCTCCACTAACTCTTCTTCATCTTCATCTTCCCTTCTCCATATTTATCTCCCATTCTAATTTCTCCACTAACTCTTCTTCATCTCCATCTTCCCTTCTCTATTCTTATCTTCCATTCTAATTTCTCTACTAACTCTTCTTCATCTCCATCTTCCCTTCTCTATTCTTATCTTATTTTCTCCATCTATTCTTCTCCAACTTCTCTTCTTCATCTCCTCTTCTCCATCTTCCCTTCTCTATTCTAATTTATCCACTAACTCTTCTTTTTGTTATTTGTAAAATAATCCTTCAAGAGTTAGGTATTTGCACTCTAGTTCTTGAATTTTAAGTATTTACAATTCAGTCCATGAAAAAATATATTTCTTTAAGTCCAAATCTCCTCACAATTTTTGACACACCAAAATTTACCACATGTCAAATTTAAGCTCATTTCTTGCCGCTGAAAATAATGCAGAATTTAATTAAAGCCCTTTTGCAAAATTGAGTCATTCTGGGTATAATTGAGCCAAGATGAAAATTTAAAATATTAGAAGACAATGTCACAACTCATAAAAAGTGAAAATTAAAAATAAGTTGACTCAAATTAAATTTTTTTTATGCCCGATTCGAGATTATACTCGTGAAGGAACACGTGACTCGAATTGGATTTTTCTGAATTTGCGATGGCCAATATGAAAATATATTTAAAATAAAATATTAACTATCTTTGTGTATTTTTTTTTGCCTCAAATGTTATTTTTCCAAAATTTTCAAGTATTTTTGTATTTTTTTTAAAAAAAATTAAAAATATATATATAATATGAAATTTTATTTTTTGTTCAAAAATGGTTGCCTAGGCTTGGCCAAGGCTTCCAAAGTTGATTTTGCAATTTTCTCATTTTTTCTTTATTTTTCATGAATTTTCGAAAATAAAAATACTAAAAAATACTGAAATATGAAAAATCATTTTTTGGTCAAAATTAGTTCTCTAGGCTTGGCCAAGGTCCCCAAAGTTAATTTTTCAATTTTATGAATTTTTATGAATTTTTCAAAAAATAAAAATGCCGAAAAATACTGAAAATTTTTAAAAGAGAAAAGATGATTAAAAATCAGGTGTCAACAGCTGCCCCTCTTTGAAAGGAAGCTCGGCAGAGGTTCATTTCAAAGACGAGATGACACCTGAATCCTAATCGACTCAACACGATGAAATAAAAAGAGTCGTGACATGAATGTTCCACTGAAAATGAAATGAGAACCTAAGGATTCGTTATAAGAAAACCTTAGGGTGGTTGAATTTGAACCCGTATGGTAGGTCAACCCATGATAGATTCCTAATGAAAGGATTCTACTTATTAAATTTTGACCCGTATGGTGGGTCGTACCATGGTAGATTTCTAATAAAAGGATTCTACTGATTTAAAAATTGAATTAAAATTTGACCCGTATGGTGGGTCGTACCATTTGACCCGTATGGTGGGTCGTACCATGGTAGATTCCTAATAAAGGATTCTACTAATTAAATTTCATTGAGATTTGACCCGTATGGTAGGTCACCCTATGAAACTGCCTGTAAGAAGGATTTTGTGCCTGTAGAAAGGACTTGGTGCCTATAAAAAGGACTTTGGTTCCTGTAAAAAGGACTTGGTGCCTGTAGAAAGGACTTGATGCCTGTAAAAAGGACTTTGTGCCTGTAGAAAGGACTTGGTGCCTGTAGAAAGGACTTGGTGCCTGTAGAAAGGACTTGATGCCTGTAAAAAGGACTTTGTGCCTGTAGAAAGGACTTGGTGCCTGTAGAAAGGACTTTGGTGCCTGTAGAAAGGACTTGATGCCTGTAAAAAGGACTTTGTGCCTGTACAAAGGACTTTGTGCCTATAAAAAGGACTTAATGCCTGTAAAAAGGACTTTATGCCTGTAAGAAGGACTTGGTTTGCCTGTAAGAAGGACTTGCTTTGCCTGTAAGAAGGACTTTATGCCTGTAAGAAGGACTTATTTTGCCTGTAAAAAGGACTTGATCTGCCTGTAAGAAGGACTTTATGCCTGTAAGAAGGACTTGTTTTGCCTGTAAGAAGGACTTGATTTGCCTGTAAGAAGGACTTTATGCCTGTAAGAAGGACTTATTTTGCCTGTAAGAAGGACTTGATTTGCCTGTAGAAGGACTTTATGCCTGTAAGAAGGACTTATTTTGCCTGTAAGAAGGACTTGATTTGCCTGTAAGAAGGACTTTATGCTTGTAAGAAAGACTTGTTTTGCCTGTAAGAAGGACTTGATTTGCCTGTAAGAAGGACTTGATTTGCCTGTAAGAAGGACTTTATGCCTGTAAGAAGGACTTATTTTGCCTGTAAGAAGGACTTGATTTGCCTGTAAGAAGGACTTTATGCCTGTAAGAAGGACTTGTTTTGCCTGTAAGAAGGACTTGATTTGCCTCAAACGGTGCCATTCTGGAATCTGGGGAGACCAGAAATCCTGCAGAAGCTCAAACCCAATTTAACCTACCATGAAGGGTGCCTGTATATGCTGCTCTGGATTCGAGCACCTTGAGAATCGTCAGAATTCATTCTTTTGAAAGGTTCAGGACAAAGATATATTTACCTGAGGATTTGGAAGAAACGCCTAGTGGTTTCTGGATAATTAGGCTTGTTCGTTCAACTCGAACATTGGGAACGTGTCACCTCAGATATGTGGGCGGGTCGAGTAAATCGGGGAGTCTACTCCTTACGTCAAGGAATGGCTTATCTCGGACTTTGCCCCTGCGTAATGAAGTACAAGGGTGAAGGAGTCGAGTGAATTTTAAAGGATTTGGGCTTGTTTAATGTTGACAACTGTCATGGTTGTCGGTCGAATGTCCCTGCAAGAAGGAAATCAGAAAGGTTATCTTTAAAACCAAATGAGTTAAGGAAGATATACTCTCCTTTTCAATTCAGGGTTTTCCATCAATTTGCCCCATTTTCATCAGGACGGATCTCATCAGATGATCACCATTTTTTTTTGTTGTCTCCCTTGACATGTTAATATAAACATTCCCCTCCATTTTGAATGCCTCGCATGGCTCCTTTACTAGCTTCGCTGGGTTGATTTTCTGTCGACCTTTGTTGGACAATTCGGTCTTGTTCGTCAACTATTCTGCAAAAAGAAATTTGCAAAATTTGTGTTATTTATTTACAATATTCACAACATTTCCCAACCTTAGGGATCGAACTCGGGACGTTTCGGATCACCGTCATTCCCTCATGTCATCAGGCCCACGAGGCTATAGGCGTCCATTAAGGCTCTCTTTTAATGTAAGAGCCAATTTTTGCTGACATAATCTTATCATGTTGCATCGGATAACTCCCTTTTACGACGCCATCTGACAATTTCCTTTGGTTGGAAAACGAGTATGCTAACAGGTAACTCAGTTCGTAGACTCCTTTTCTTCGTAATCTTATAGCCTGAATAAGAGGAATTTGGCAAGTCCTGTCCATCTGATGTGTTCCTCTTAAACCTGCAATAAGAGAAAGTGATGCTTCATATGTATGCGTGTATGCATGGAAGGCCACTACATATTTTCCATGCATACACGCATACACTTGCATCACTTTCTCTATATTGCAGGTTTAAGAGGAACACCCAGATGGAGAAAACAACCCAAATAACATTATTCAGGCTATAAGATTACGAAGAAAAGGAGTCTACGAACTGAGTTACCTGTTAGCATACTCGTTTTCCAACCAAAGGAAATTGTCAGATGGCGTCGTAAAAGGGAGTTTATCCGATGCAACATGATAAGATTATGTCAGCAAAATTGGCTCTTACATTAAAAGAGAGCCTTAATGGACGCCTATAGCCTCGTGGGCCTGATGACATGAGGGAATGACGGTGATCCGAAACGTCCCGAGTTCGATCCCTAAGGTTGGGAAATGTTGTGAATATTGTAAATAAATAACACAAATTTTGCAAATTTCTTTTTGCAGAATAGTTGACGAACAAGACCGAATTGTCCAACAAAGGTCGACAGAAAATCAACCCAGCGAAGCTAGTAAAGGAGCCATGCGAGGCATTCAAAATGGAGGGGAATGTTTATATTAACATGTCAAGGGAGACAACAAAAAAAAATGGTGATCATCTGATGAGATCCGTCCTGATGAAAATGGGGCAAATTGATGGAAAACCCTGAATTGAAAAGGAGAGTATATCTTCCTTAACTCATTTGGTTTTAAAGATAACCTTTCTGATTTCCTTCTTGCAGGGACATTCGACCGACAACCATGACAGTTGTCAACATTAAACAAGCCCAAATCCTTTAAAATTCACTCGACTCCTTCACCCTTGTACTTCATTACGCAGGGGCAAAGTCCGAGATAAGCCATTCCTTGACGTAAGGAGTAGACTCCCCGATTTACTCGACCCGCCCACATATCTGAGGTGACACGTTCCCAATGTTCGAGTTGAACGAACAAGCCTAATTATCCAGAAACCACTAGGCGTTTCTTCCAAATCCTCAGGTAAATATATCTTTGTCCTGAACCTTTCAAAAGAATGAATTCTGACGATTCTCAAGGTGCTCGAATCCAGAGCAGCATATACAGGCACCCTTCATGGTAGGTTAAATTGGGTTTGAGCTTCTGCAGGATTTCTGGTCTCCCCAGATTCCAGAATGGCACCGTTTGAGGCAAATCAAGTCCTTCTTACAGGCAAAACAAGTCCTTCTTACAGGCATAAAGTCCTTCTTACAGGCAAATCAAGTCCTTCTTACAGGCAAAATAAGTCCTTCTTACAGGCATAAAGTCCTTCTTACAGGCAAATCAAGTCCTTCTTACAGGCAAATCAAGTCCTTCTTACAGGCAAAACAAGTCTTTCTTACAAGCATAAAGTCCTTCTTACAGGCAAATCAAGTCCTTCTTACAGGCAAAATAAGTCCTTCTTACAGGCATAAAGTCCTTCTTACAGGCAAATCAAGTCCTTCTTACAGGCAAAATAAGTCCTTCTTACAGGCATAAAGTCCTTCTTACAGGCAAATCAAGTCCTTCTTACAGGCAAAACAAGTCCTTCTTACAGGCATAAAGTCCTTCTTACAGGCAGATCAAGTCCTTTTTACAGGCAAAATAAGTCCTTCTTACAGGCATAAAGTCCTTCTTACAGGCAAAGCAAGTCCTTCTTACAGGCAAACCAAGTCCTTCTTACAGGCATAAAGTCCTTTTTACAGGCATTAAGTCCTTTTTATAGGCACAAAGTCCTTTGTACAGGCACAAAGTCCTTTTTACAGGCATCAAGTCCTTTCTACAGGCACCAAAGTCCTTTCTACAGGCACCAAGTCCTTTCTACAGGCACAAAGTCCTTTTTACAGGCATCAAGTCCTTTCTACAGGCACCAAGTCCTTTCTACAGGCACCAAGTCCTTTCTACAGGCACAAAGTCCTTTTTACAGGCATCAAGTCCTTTCTACAGGCACCAAGTCCTTTTTACAGGAACCAAAGTCCTTTTTATAGGCACCAAGTCCTTTCTACAGGCACAAAATCCTTCTTACAGGCAGTTTCATAGGGTGACCTACCATACGGGTCAAATCTCAATGAAATTTAATTAGTAGAATCCTTTTATTAGGAATCTACCATGGTACGACCCACCATACGGGTCAAATGGTACGACCCACCATACGGGTCAAATTTTAATTCAATTTTTAAATCAGTAGAATCCTTTTATTAGAAATCTACCATGGTACGACCCACCATACGGGTCAAAATTTAATAAGTAGAATCCTTTCATTAGGAATCTATCATGGGTTGACCTACCATACGGGTTCAAATTCAACCACCCTAAGGTTTTCTTATAACGAATCCTTAGGTTCTCATTTCATTTTCAGTGGAACATTCATGTCACGACTCTTTTTATTTCATCGTGTTGAGTCGATTAGGATTCAGGTGTCATCTCGTCTTTGAAATGAACCTCTGCCGAGCTTCCTTTCAAAGAGGGGCAGCTGTTGACACCTGATTTTTAATCATCTTTTCTCTTTTAAAAATTTTCAGTATTTTTCGGCATTTTTATTTTTTGAAAAATTCATAAAAATTCATAAAATTGAAAAATTAACTTTGGGGACCTTGGCCAAGCCTAGAGAACTAATTTTGACCAAAAAATGATTTTTCATATTTTCAGTATTTTTTAGTATTTTTATTTTCGAAAATTCATGAAAAATAAAGAAAAAATGAGAAAATTGCAAAATCAACTTTGGAAGCCTTGGCCAAGCCTAGGCAACCATTTTTGAACAAAAATAAAATTTCATATTATATATATATTTTTAATTTTTTTTAAAAAAAATACAAAAATACTTGAAAATTTTGGAAAAATAACATTTGAGGCAAAAAAAAATACACAAAGATAGTTAATATTTTTATTTTAAATATATTTTCATATTGGCCATCGCAAATTCAGAAAAATCCAATTCGAGTCACGTGTTCCTTCACGAGTATAATCTCGAATCGGGCATAAAAAAAATTTAATTTGAGTCAACTTATTTTTAATTTTCACTTTTTATGAGTTGTGACATTGTCTTCTAATATTTTAAATTTTCATCTTGGCTCAATTATACCCAGAATGACTCAATTTTGCAAAAGGGCTTTAATTAAATTCTGCATTATTTTCAGCGGCAAGAAATGAGCTTAAATTTGACATGTGGTAAATTTTGGTGTGTCAAAAATTGTGAGGAGATTTGGACTTAAAGAAATATATTTTTCATGGACTGAATTGTAAATACTTAAAATTCAAGAACTAGAGTGCAAATACCTAACTCTTGAAGGATTATTTTACAAATAACAAAAAGAAGAGTTAGTGGATAAATTAGAATAGAGAAGGGAAGATGGAGAAGAGGAGATGAAGAAGAGAAGTTGGAGAAGAATAGATGGAGAAAATAAGATAAGAATAGAGAAGGGAAGATGGAGATGAAGAAGAGTTAGTAGAGAAATTAGAATGGAAGATAAGAATAGAGAAGGGAAGATGGAGATGAAGAAGAGTTAGTGGAGAAATTAGAATGGGAGATAAATATGGAGAAGGGAAGATGAAGATGAAGAAGAGTTAGTGGAGAGATTAGAATGTGAGATAGAGATGGAGAATGAAAGATGAAAATGAAGAAGAGTTAGTGGAGAAATTAGAATGGGAGATAGAGTTAGTGGAAAAATTAGAATGGGAGATAGATGAGTAGATTATAAAAGGAGGAAGAAGTGAGCTTGAGAGGGGGATTTTTGGGGGGAGAGAAAATTTTGGATGCTTGAGAGAGTTTTGGGAGATTGAAGAAAAATTTGAGAGAAAGAAAATACCAAAAAGAGAGAGAGAATTTTGAAGATGATGGGAGTTTAAAACTAGGGAGTTATCGTCACCAATTCCTTCATCTATCATCATAAATCAAGAATTCATCCCCGTCGTTCGAGCCGCAATCTTAATCCACAAGGTGATACGAAGTCCAAATTCGGCCATCAAATCTGTCAAATCAGGTAACGATCCTAACCATTAAAATCTTCAAGAATTTCGTTACCTAAATGGATTGATTTAAATCTCGATTACGTCATGTCATACTCATATGTCTCCATATCCGCATGTTGCATTTGTAATATAATTTTCTGCAATTTAATTCTTGCACTTTAAATCCCAAAGGGAAGAGCCAAGCCAATGCTTAGCCTCCCATTGGAGGTTTTTACTTACAGTAGTTAAATACCTGCAATTTAAATATCTGTACCTTAAATCCCAAAGGGAAGAGCCAAGCCAATGCTTAGCCTCCCATTGGAGGTTTTTACTTACAGTAGTTAAATACCTGCAACTTAAATATCTGTACCTTAAATCCCAAAGGGAAGAGCCAAGCCAATGCTTAGCCTCCCATTGGAGGTTTTTACTTACAGTAGTTAAATACCTGCAACTTAAATACCTGTACCTTAAATCCCAAAGGGAAGAGCCAAGCCAATGCTTAGCCTCCCATTGGAGGTTTTTACTTACAGTAGTTAAATACCTGCAACTTAAATACCTGTACCTTAAATCCCAAAGGGAAGAGCCAAGCCAATGCTTAGCCTCCCATTGGAGGTTTTTACTTACAGTAGTTAAATACCTGCAACTTAAATACCTGTACCTTAAATCCCAAAGGGAAGAGCCAAGCCAATGCTTAGCCTCCCATTGGAGGTGTTTATCCACTGTCATGTACTTCCTATAATTTAATTTTTTGAATTACCAGACCCAAAAAATGAGTAGGTCGTAACACTGCACAGAAGTCGTTAACACACTCCCTCTTTCGGCTTCAGGGAATTTTTAACACTTAAAAAATATAATAAATAAAAAATATATACCATCCATGCATCCTATTTAAAAAGTGAAAACACCAAAAGAGAATACCCTACTAGAGCCTTATGAATGAACCAAGCCTCAGTTGCCAAATTAGGATATCCATGAAATTAAGGTACCGAAAGGGCATTAGTTTTAATTAACTAGTGTAACCAAGTCCCCGAGCTCATAATCTCTGGTTCGCAGGAATAAATTAGTTCTCCCGCTAATTTATTTAGGTTTCTAATCGACCTACCAAGAACGATTAGTGGCGACTCCAAATTTCAAAATCATTTAAACAAAAAAATAAAGTCGCGATTCGGTAGGGCTTGGGAGGGTCCGCGTTAGGTTAGTCAAATCTAATTAACCTAATAATCCGTTAACCCCTTTGCAATTAAAAAAAATTTTTTTAGAGGGTCGCAACAACGTGCATTCTCATTCAAAAAAAAAAACTCTGAGGTTATCCAAAACATGCTTAAAACATACATGCATCATGATCTCCTATGATGATTGAATTTCGATCAAATTGAACTGAATTTCCAAATGAAGGGGTTCAGGCCTATCAAGTTGAGTAACTCAAAAGATGGGGGGCAAACCACATCCAAACACATCCACACACACTTGAAAGATGAGTGAAGGAAGGGTGATATAGAAAACCTTTGTCCATGGACATAGGGGTCATTTGCAGTGATTACATGGATTGAAACGATGAAGGTTAATTTTTCCTTCTCTACCCTAAACACATGATAATCCATTGCAAATTCATTTGAGCCCATAAAAGGAGAATTCAAAGATAACCCTGTCAAGAACCACCCTACACTGGGGCAATTTGGAGGTTCATTGGTTGATCCCTTGGAGAAAAGATCAATGTAAGATTTTATTGTGCTGACTTGCATCAACCTTTTTGTGGCAGTTTCAGGTGGTATCTCATGGAGACTTGAAACATCAAAGTGAGGGAGAGCAATTCATTCCTCTATCCTACACAGTTTGTCCTTTGATGAGCCATTTGAGCCTTTAAAACTTCATTTTTAACCCAGTTGGTGATCACCTCCCTATATTGGGGCAATGCACATGATTTAACAACAGAGAATGAGAGCACGGATGGAATTATTTCCCGTGTTTGGTCTAACAGAATTTGGGGCAGACAAAAGCAAGTCACCTGGTAAAAGCAGGACCAAGAGCCCACTGTTAGAGGAAACTGCGATACCTGAAGAAAAGGCGATTGAGGATAAGTGCAATGAAATGGCAAAAAAGGCAATAGGGCTAACAAAAGCAAAGTGCCTGGTAAAAGCAAGGCAAAGCCCTTTACAAAAAAAAAAAACAAAACCATGTTATCCTCAATGAAGTAAAAGTGTTTATAAAGG